>DWME01007770.1:0-12297 GCA_018244795.1 Parelbella ahira ahira
ACGGCGGCGGGGTGCGGCGCGCGCGGGCGGGCGGGCGCGGCGCGGCGCTCGCTCCACGCCACGGCGCAGGCGTGCAGCGCGCCGCGCCGCCACGTCGCCGCGCCGTAGCCCTCGCGCAGCGCCGCCAGCGCGCGCCGCACGATCGCGCGCATCTGCGCCGCGACACATGCACACTCCAACTGACTCGTCATTATCGGACCTACGCCTCCTCCGATAGGCTTTATCCCATGATCGACACCTTTGCCCCGTCGATTGGCAATTGCAGGAAACGGCTTTTCGTACAGCTTACACTGTTGCCCGTTGGTGATTTGACCATTGAGCTACACCTGGCTAAGCAGTGCCATCCCTCAAATAGCAGATCGCAAAACTACTAAATATAATTTTTCATTCGAGCTACTAACTTTACTATCTACTATTTTACTATTATTTTGTGAGTATTTACACACATGACTATATATGTATCGGTTTAACTCACGTATGTTCTTCGGGATGGCCCGACTAGTTTTGGACCTGTACGAGGTCCTTCCTCATGAACTCCTGCAGTTTGCAGCGAGGTCGCGACCTCATATATAATCAACTTTAATACTTACTAATACCGCAATTTAATACTTACTGGTTAACCTGCGTACTTCATGTAAGTATAAAACTACCGCTAACTGCACCAACCACACCAAAAATACTTTTTATTAAGCGTCAAACACATGTCGAACTCGATATATTTGTCTGATATACCGAGTTATTGAAACATTTATTTAAATATATGAAGTAACAAATACGGTGTTGGGCGGCAGCAGGTCGGCGCAGTCGGTGAGGTCGGGGGCGAGGAAGCGGCCGGTGCTGCGGTCCACGTACACGAAGTGGATGAGGCCGGGGAACTCTTCCACATACTTATGCAGCGTTAGGGAACTATCCGCCTCCGTGTCGCCCGTGCCGCGGACAGACAGCCGACATTAAGCGAAATAATTGTTTCACAAGGCGGGATGACATTGACATGTGGACATAAAGCCATTACGACCAGCATTTTAATATTTTGTTGCTTGAATTTCAAGAAAAAAAATCCCTAAAATAATTTAGTAAAACACCGAACCATTGGTTAGCAAGACAAATACTTAACATATATTGGTTTTAACTGTGTCAATCAGCGCCTGAGGTAATAAAATGTAAGTTAAACGTGAGGATATCAATGAAATATATGAAAATTATAATTAATCAGTAGTAGTTGAATGCAGAATAAAATGTATATATGAAAATATTTGATAATATATGTTATAAAAGCCGATGGTCACGCTCTGTTCCCATTGTACATTGTTATTAGCAGCGAGATCGGTGGAAGCACATTGACTGACACTAAGATCACCACATACACGACCCATGAATTAAGTTTCATTTTATCGTCTGCCTTTATATACATATATACACAACACCCAAATTGTTAAAAAGGTGAAAAACGAGAAATGGAAAAGGATATGACGTCAAACTGAAGTAGCGCAAGGCCTTGACGCGGAGGAAGTCCACGTAGGGCGCCATGAGCCCCTTGAGGTCCGCGAGCGGCTGGTCCATCTTGAGGCTGGGGATGTCGGGCTTGAGCAGGTCGAGGAGGGCGTGGAGCGCGGTGCGCATGGCGGCGGCGGAGGTGTCCGGCGTGAGCGGCGCGGTGGTGGCGCACGCGCGCCGCAGCTCCAGCGCGCGCGCCGACAGCCGCGCGCTCAGCTGCGCGCTGCCCTTCTGCCTGCGCAGCGCCTCCACGCACTGAACACGATTTGACACTGCTAATGAACTTAACATGTACCCCCCCCGTATATTGGAGATCGTATTTAATTGTTTTTTTAATTGTTTTAACATGGAAATGACAAAGGTTACGTAAGTTGTAATATACACCCTTTCCCTTTCTGGGGGTATTAGTTGTAACTGTTATCAAGACTTGAGCACTTTGCAAGAGGTACTATTCCAAACGGCTCGTATAATTCGTTGGATCTATGATTATAGAACGATTTGGATATACTTACATATACCTTAATTTTAAAAATTATTGTCTGATACCACTCAGCATCAAGTCGATCCACTAACATGCTGTATATGTGTATAATGTAAATAAGTAGCAGAACAACGCCTTTTCTTAATTCCTAAATACGATATACTGCTTCTAATATGTTGCATATATCAGTACCTTTTTAATTGCATTTTCCAAGGAGTCAAGTGTAGCTGGCAGTTGCTCGAGGTTTCTTTGCAAGAGAAGCCGCCTCAAGTTTGAAAGTATTTGGCTTGATGTGTGGGCGGCTATTCCGACATCCCTGCCATATTAATAACAAGCAATTTAATTATGGTAATGAAATCCTTATATTATAAAATTTACCATAACTTCATACTTGAAGGCGTAATACTCCATAGTCTGCCTAGAGAAGTACTGTAGCAACAAATATTTCGGTAGTTTAGTCAACCCTACTTTTGAGTTTAATAGACGCACACTGCCAATGTTCACAAGACGTACTTTGAATTGCACAAACATATACATTTAAAGTTAATCATTATATTCCATCTTCAGTTCTAATTTTTCGCTTCGCTTCATAAGTATTACCTTAACTCCATGTCAATGACAACAGCGAATATGACCCGGGGCGCTACTTCCCCTAGGTGCAGAGAGTGGGGCGCGCAGGGGCTGCCCGCGACTCCCGCACACAGGTTTATGATTGCACTGTTCTCCTCTGACAACCCTGCAAAACAATTATTACAGTAAATATTTTGATCATAAAACTGCACCATGTATGTTTTAACTTTCATTTTTCCTTTTCTCCGAGTCAATATATCATGGATTGCCTGGAAATAAGTCCCATGCAATATGTGGTGAACCTATTGGCATACATCGGACACAATTCCAGACTCAAGTCACTACTAGAAATTCTAAATTAGAAAAATCTAAAAGCACTTGACCACTACCACTCGACCAACGAGGCAGTCATTGAGGTTCTCCATAATTTTATATTTAAGGAATGGGACTGAAGTAATTTATAGGAACCTGACAGTTGATAAAAATGACTGCTAACGAGTGGGATGTTATAAAGCTGAATTTAAGTGGATATTTTTCATGTCAAGTGTGAGCCTGTTGATTAAACAGAATTTTGGCTCAAATCATTATTTAAAATAACTTACAAGTCGAAACAATTCTATCTTTTATGCTTATTTTGCTTTACATGTTTTACAAAGAAAATCAAGTGAGATTTCTTTAAAATGGACAGATTGATTAGAAAAGCATAAAATGATAAGGAAATGATGTTATTAGCTGGCAATTACTAATAATATAATTATTTCACAATACAAGTAAACCTTATTAAAATTGGATCAATGATATCCACTTACATGGCAACCTTATTATTTCGCCTGGCGTAGTTTTGCCCTCATTTTGTTTGTGAACATCTTCCCAATATTCTTGAGCAGCAATACATTGAATACTTAGCAGGATTAAGTCAGGTGGCATGATATCTTCACTACCTCGACTGAAACCAAACATTATAAGATGAAATAATATTCGGATTTGTAATGATTCTGGATAGAAATATAACTATCTACATACACTGACCCTGATCTTAGCAATAATGTATATGTTTTATAAACAAAAGTAAAAGAGATGAGATTCATTAAAAGGCCAAAGAAATTTCTAACACTACAAAATAGCTTGAAACCAGGACAAAAATATAGTTGAAGATTATGTAATCACCTGGAATACAGTGCTAGCATTTTATCTCCGACAAAGAGCATAATATGATAATGATTATATGGGGAGCATTTTATTTCTTTTGATATATTCTTAAGGGCATTCAACGCTGCTACGGTGGCGCCGCTCTCGCCGATAATACCGCTGGCTCCAGGCACATAGTCCCCCTTTGTCCGGTTGTCCAGTAAAACAGAAAGCCACTCTTGATAAACAGGGGAATTCAGTCTACAAAGAAAAAAAAACTATAATTATTTTGTCAACACACACTTACATTTAGGTCAGTTTCAGTATTAGTTACCAGTACTTTTCACATGATACATGAATAAGTATCAATACCAAATTAGAAATAACCAAATGCTTTAATTTCGTATTACTGGTCACCAACAACACTTGTGTTGCCTCCTGTAGGTGATATAATATGTGACACTATGTCCTTTGAAATTTTATTCAGACAATATTATAAAAGACTCCTCAAGTTCTTTGAAAATACAAATGCTCTAACTACTCAATACAAAAGAGAATTACAAGTTGTAAACTTGTAAAAGCTCAGATTAAAAAATAAAAAGTGTCTCTAAAGATGGTTAATATTAAAAATCAATGTCAGGAAATTAACGTATCACAATTCTACTGTGACATGACTTTGAAAAGATTAAATTATTTGTTTATGTTTGTAGTGGTTATAGTTAGCTATCTTTTATCTAATCAAATGTATTTAATTGGATTTGTCATGTGAAGACGTAATTGTTTACTGACAGATAAGCTGGTCAGAGTTGTTCCACAATATGGTTTATTCTAGGCATGTGATTATGAACATTTTACTTTAATAACAGCATTAAATATACAATTTATTATTCAGCCCCATCTTGTGATTGAACAATCTGTGTAGTAGACATGTATGTGTGTGTCCTAATGTTTTACAGAGAGTATTACTATTGCTGCTTTTATTTCTCCATTTGTTGTTAAGTAAATTGCACACTAGAGGCAACCATTTCAGTCCTCAGGTCTAGCAACAGTAAGGCAACCCGAAAAAACATGTGTGAGTTAAGCCAGTACATTTATAATCACATGATATTTCTGTTCAGTAATTCATCATTTAATACAAAGCTGCAAGACTTTCACCCTTATGCATAATACTTACAAATTAATATTTTGTCCACACAAATGCTGAACGAAAGTTTTACAGTCCAGTATCTCTCTATGAGCGTCATCAACATTATCTTCGCTGATGATCAAAAATACATGATCCAGGAACTGTTAAATACATAAATGGTCAACATAAACACATGGGCATTTCCATATATACTTCAACTTTATATGTAACTTAAATTGAAATGTCTTTTTCGATGTTTAAACATTATTTCTCTATACCTTTAAAGGAGCAATTCTTGTATATACATATATATAATCGGAAACTCTGAAACGGCTCATACGATTTTCATGAAATATAGTATGCTGGGCATTTCGGAGGCGATAAATTGACCTCTTCGGGGATTACAGGGATGATAAAAATTAAAAAAAATAAATGATGGTATGTATGTATATGTGGATAGGGTCTATGACTGAAAGAGACATGGAGCTCTGTGGACGATGACAGCTTATAAAAATAAAATTATATGTATAAGCGGTGCTGCTACAACCGTTACACAAACATTAATAATGGCCAAAAATGTTCAATGAGTGAGAGAAAGTTTATTGTGTGAGAGAAGTTGAAACTGGCATCTTTCTCATCCCTACCATGTGCTGGTTGCTGTATGAGAGCTGACATCTGCAGATGTCTGGCGAGGATAACTGATCGATTGATAATTGACTAGATATCGAAATAAAGGGTTATATTATGTATTTTTAATGACAAATCATAAAAGATAAAAATAAGAAATGTTTGGGGTGAACCACCCTTATAAATTAGAGAATATACATAAATAAAATATCACAAAAATAGGTCCAGCCATTTCGGAGGATAATAGCAGCTAACACTGACACAAGAATTTTATATATACATACATATTTACTCAACAACTGCAAATGGTACTTTCCACTGACAAAACTAAAGTTTTCAACCAGTCTAAAGAACCAATGATTCAGTAAGACAAATACAAAACTGCATAACATTTAAAAACCTACCCATATTTGTAAAGGAATTACTGAATAAATACCTCATCAAATACTATAGTGGTATTATCTTTGCATTTCATAGAGGAGTATGTATTGCCGAACTGAGCGGCCATTACTCGCTGGGAAGTGATGATGGGAGACAGCAGTTGCGATACATGGTGGTTGTCGGAAATATTACTATCGCTTTCTGGCTCCGGGCACTAGGAAAATAAGAAAATAAATAAACCGTCATTTACTTGTAAACATTGACACATATAATAAATTGCAATATTAAATTTACTTGTTTTTATTTTATGCTTACTTGTTCACTAAAAGATTTCATTCGAGTTAAGAATGTTTCGTCCCATTTTGAGAATAATAAATTATTAACACTATCAAAAATTAAAGTTGCTTTCATATTGTAATTACGATATATTCACGATCTTTTTAAAGTGTTCTTCAAATACAAAAAAGTAATGTATTTAGAGAATCGCACTGTTTCTCAATTCAACCAAAAACACTTTTGCCCTATATTTACCGCACTGAGATCACTAAAGATTCTAATAATGTTGTCAATGTCTACAGAAGTGACAGCTACGCAGTGCTGCCAATCTCATTCTATTTAATAATAACGAAAAAAAAACGTAACATCACGCCTATAGTCGCCGAGGGGAAAGGAAGAGGAGTGTAATACACCCCCCAATAATTCCCCTTGTAATATAAGAAATTGTGATTATTAAGTGATGTTAAGTAATCATAATAAGTAATTTTAAACTTTTTTCAAAATGTTTATTTTTGTTGAGTCTGTAATTATCAAAGTCCGCAATCTGTAATTATTCAAAATAATGGAATTTGTTATTGGCAGCAAATCCCTGTTTATCTTTCAAAATTAGCTTGGCTTTCATATGACAGTGTCAATTTCATGTGTTAATGTGTTGAATATTCTGAAAATAATTAAATAACTTTTAACATTAGATTTTATGAACGAAAGAACACTACATCAAACAATGAGTAGAAAACATAACAACTTGGTAACTGCAGTAAATTATAAACATAAGTTATCTACGACAAAAACCTATTTTTGAAGTCCCTTGTTTATTCCAGAAAAAAATTAAATCTTTGTGTTATTTGACCCTGGGTGGATCGTTATCTTATCAATTTATATATTATAAAAAGGATTTCAACGGGTACTACGAAAATGTACTACAACCTTTGAGTCAATATGTCAGTCCAGAAATAGCACATAGAATAGGAGTATCAGCAATTAAATATGGATTGTTTCCATATGAATCCTCAGAGGATCCACAAGTTTTAGTAAGTATGGTCAATGGGATAGTGACATAGAATAATAAACATAACACATGAATTATGTCATACTTATTAACTTGGCATTACATTTGATTAGGTGAAGGTCAGTTTGGATACCTGTAGCCTTTCTCTAAAATAAACAGCCAGACTGATCAACTAGGTAATATTTGTTTTCTACATTTTCAGTGAAATCTTTTACATAGTAATATATTTGTTTGTGTAACATACATACATATCTTCACACCAGGTCCCTTACAGAGTAGGTAGAGAACGTTATTAGATGTGGGTGTATGATTCCGTGCAACACTGTCACAGTTCTATGGATATAATTATTGGTATAAGTACTGCCACAGTTATAGTGTATCTTGGTATTGTATGTAGTGATCAAATACATACTTATGTGAATACTTGCTTGCACTGTTTCAACACCATTTATCATGGCCAATATGTAGAGCCCTGAGTAAAATTCTGTCCCAATTGTTATGTTGTTTATTTTGTAAACTATTTATTTTAATTTTAGCAAACAAAATTTTTGAGTTATAATCTGAGTAATCCCATTGGAATAGCTGCTGGTTTTGATAAGCATGGTGATGCTGTGGTTGGACTTAGAAAGATAGGATTTTCTATTATAGAAATTGGTTCAGTCACACCCGAACCGCAACCAGGGAATCCTAAACCTAGAGTGTTTAGATTAATTGAAGATGGTGCTGTAATAAATAGATATGGTTTCAATAGTGAAGGCCACAATGAAGTGTACAAGAAGATTGAGAACTTAGACAAAACTATTTTAGACAAAGGACTGCTTGGTATCAATTTGGGTAAAAATAAACATTCTGAGGATGCTGTACACGATTATATCGCAGGAATTAAGAAATTCAATGATGTAGCTGATTACTTTGTTATAAATATAAGCAGGTATGTTTTCTGATAAATAATAGAAACCTAAATTTCAATTTATATGTTATGAAAATCCGAAAAAGACCTACATATAAGAGTATATTAATATTGAATTTGAAAGTAAAGTTTTTGTGTCAGGTGTACTTATTGTTAGTGAAAATCCAGTATTAACAGTCAAGCCAAGTCAAGTTATTTTGCAATGTTCCATATTTTAATTATTAATATCTTTAATTTGAACTTTTGTATTTTTGTTTGACGTTTATTGAATAACTGTCAATGGTAAATTTTCATAATGCTTGCAGATCACACTATTAAAATTACTCCTACTTTGTACTTAATACTAATTTTACTTATAGACAATACAAGTTACTTAAGAACTGTGGAGCCATTTTACAAGCTTTGTGCAAATTCTGAGGCAAAATTTGTTGAAACTACTGATGAATATTTTTGCAATTTTCAGTCCGAATACTCCTGGATTGAGATCTTTACAAAGTAAAGAAGAATTACAGAAACTTCTGATAGCAGTAAATAAAAGAAGAAGCTCAATACAAAATGGTAGAAAACCACCATTGTTACTCAAACTTGCACCAGATCTGAGTCTTGAGGAGATAAAGGATATTGTTTCTGTTATAACTAAAAAGGAATCTCATATTGATGGATTGATAATTTCCAACACAACAATAGAAAGGGCTGGTCTTATTAATCAGGAATTTTCTAATGAGGCTGGTGGTCTGAGTGGTAAACCAATTAAGGATAAGTCAACAGACATGATCAGAACAGTATATAAATTGACTAAAGGTATTGTGTTATTTATTAACTGCCAGTTACTATAATGAATCCATATCAGATGATAACATATCCCCTACCTACATACCCTGCATGGTATGTATGTATGTGCAAAAATCCCCTAGGGCAGACTTATCCAGCAAAGGACTTAGGTTGATCATGATGAATAATAAATAATAATAGTTAACCCATTTATCATTCCACTGTTGGAATATGGCTCTCCTCTCATAATGACAGGGTTAAGGCCATTGTCTGCCATGCTGACCATATGCGGGTTGGCAGACTTTACATATCTTAGTTTTTTTTTATATAAATTCTAAGATCATGATAAAGTAAGTAAAGTAAGTAAGGGGAGTTCCATCATGTAGTTGCAAATTTAATATTATTGCCTTTGTTAGAAATCAAACTCTAGTTAACTAGTTTCCGTTCTGGTAAGAATAGCTCTGGGGTTAGGTTATACAGAGAAATAAATATAACATAACTATGTACAAGCTTTATTTTATATAATTAATAAATAACTACAAAATTCAATTTCAAAATTAATTTCTATTACAGGATCAGTACCAATTATTGGGGTTGGAGGTGTTTTCAGTGGTAAAGATGCTTATGAAAAAATATTAGCTGGAGCCAGCACTGTTCAAATATACACAGCCTTGATATATCATGGCCCTTCAATTGTGACAAGAATAAAGAAAGAACTGGCCGATTTACTATTAAAAGATGGTTATAATAGTGTAAATGATGCAATAGGTAAGGGGGTAAAATGATTGATTATTGATGATTGTGTAATATATACATTGTAATAAAATATTGGGAAACTGTAATTGGCTTTTATATCATATTTTGTTATTTCAGCTGTTTATGTGGTCCTCACCTGAAATCATTATATATGTACATACATAAATTGCAATGCAATATTAAGGCAAGTAAATTCTTATAAATATTATTGAATAGAAATCAATACTTGCTTATGTACCTTCTATCTTGCAATTTGGTAGCTGGGATTTTAAATATTGTTTACACTCCTCCATATTTTTAACACTTTCTAAGTTAAATATAATGAGAGTGTCCAGTTTGCTCAATGATCCTATTTCTTTAAGGCCTGAATCTGTGACATTGAGACATTTAGAAACTTGAACGTGGGACAGAGTGTCTTTACCATAGGAGAGTCCCTTCATAGCACGGTCATCAATGTAGTTGTTATCATGGAGTATGATTTTCCGCAACATAGTGCAGCCACCTGAAACGAAATTGCTCTGGAATATTAAGCTTCTTGTAATTAATACAAGATAATCGAAGCAACATACTTAAATGAGGAAATCCATAATGGGATATAGATGATTCAGACCCGTCAATTTCTACTATTTTTGGAACTCGCTGATCTTCAGATGGTAAGAAGTTGTAATCAGCCAATGTCTTTCCATTCGCCCACATTACTTTACCGCCATTTCGTAAAACCCATTCAGCACAGGCTCGATCTGGTCCTACCGTCTTTATCCGCTCTGGATCGGGTTTATTGAACATCATATTCACATATTCCCAAAATGACCGGGTCTGAGTGCGCCATGGTTTGTTTGTATTATACCGACAGACACTAATTGCCTAAAATACGAAACACAAATGTAATCATTGATTGATATTACTAGTTTTTGTTATACTTATAAACTAACTTACATGTTTAAAAGTAAGCATGTTAACAAAATTATTTTTCTACGTTATTTGTAATTTATATTTAGACTAAAAAATAGATCTTTGTAGAACTTTCGTCCTAGGTCATGTCATTCCCGTAATATTATGACATTTGAAACACACCTGATTACATCACAGATTATAGCTAGTTCAGCATAAGACCCAAAAGTACATAATACAACCACAATTTGTTAATTAATAATTATGCTAAGTTAATACGTTTTTTTTCCTTTAGTAGAGGTTTGTTTCTACAATATTTTTTTTACTTATTTGTACAAGTATAACGTCTTGTGTTTTATGGGAATAAGTACTTGTATTTTATGGGAATAAGTAAGTTTAGGGTAAAAATTTAGTAGAGAGAGAGAGAGACATTTTCGCTATATTACAATTATTACTTACAGTTACCTCTGTCCTCTACAGCTATAAACACATATGCAAGTGCAATAAAGTAATAGTTGGCTGAAAAACAGAAATCCAACGTCTCTAAAAATTATTTTTAAATTTATAACTATACCGTCAGAACTGCTGTGTGTATTGTTTTGGGAACTATTATTTTATGATTGTTATATTAATATAGCCGTAAACAATGAAATTTGTTACACTGTAAACAGTTTTTAGGCAGATAAAGTTTTCTGAAGAACTAAATAATGTCAGAATCCTATGGTAAATTAGATGACCGCTTGTGAAAGTCAATTGATGTATAATACGTAATGTAACACATTACTACTTGTATATATTTTTTCTTTTAGAATATCTGTTCAAATTTCTGGTGATTGGGAGCGCCGGTACAGGGAAATCAAGTCTCCTTAATAATTTTATTGGAAACAAATGTAAGTAATATTAATTTTGTTTTGCTTTAGCTTTGCCATAGGACGTACATATACACAGTTCGCGATGTTTCTAACAATCAGCATATTAACGTTACATATAACATCGCTAAATGTTTGCCGTGTATATTGGAGTGATAAAAGTTGTAATTACAAATGTCTGGATTCGTACTCATGACAAGTATAATTTTTCTTTTACGCTCAATTCACTATGAAATTTGGACTTGATACCTATCTGTGACTCTAACTTTTCGCAAGTGAAGAGCTTGTCACGCTTGTAGCACATACAAATCTCAAATTATCTGTAAAATCATACTAAACTGAGTGCAATTGGGATGAGTGCTACTGATAAAAGTTAGTTTTTTTCTCTTACTGTCAAAATACATACTAAGCGTTCTAGAAATATTTTAACAAGTAATGAATCAGGTTTCTCCTGTTGATGACATGTATCCTTACTTCATTATTCATATCTCAATATTCTGTGTTTTTTTTAATAATTCCTGAATATAATGTAAAAATTTTCAAACTCACCACAGACTCTAGACAATTACAGTCATAAGTGTTATGGCTCCACTTTTTCTGATAACTTCATCTTTGGTCTTTTTCGGAAAAGTCTTTTTACTCATATCTCATTGCATATAGTTAAATATTTTTCAGTTGTCCCATCTTCTTAGACACAATTGAATTAGTGATGACATAAATTTCATATAATATTATAATCTCTGGTACTATGAACCTAGTTTTTAACTCTGTACATAATTTCCACTAGATATTCCTGAACACTGACACATATTATTTGATGTTATCAGTCCCATTCTAGTTCATTCTACACACCCTTACCATTGCTGGGACTCAAGTGTTTTTGCATTCAACATTTTTTTGTAACCATAAATAAAATTACCCTTTTCAAGTTTGCAAGATATTGAGTATCTTTGTCAAATTTAGCCTTTTTGGGATAATATTATCAGCACAATTGTTTTGCTTTTAATT
>DWME01007771.1:0-12296 GCA_018244795.1 Parelbella ahira ahira
AGTTCAGACGTGCGCTGTTCCTCCCTAATCGTGATTTTATCATCATCATCGTAACGTAACATCAAGCTTGTATTTCCCAGAAGAGGTAGACAGAAGAGAATATAAAAAATATCCCTATTCACTAGCTATGTTTTACGTCCCATAACTTCCATAAGACCCCCTCACCCCGTCTCTCCAAACTTTTTTACTTTTATTATCTGTGCAACTGTGGCTATATATTTTATTGACTTGTTTCAATATACAATCTTTATGGCAATACATATGCGCTGTTTTAAGATAACAAGTCTGTCTGTCTGATTTTAGAATTAGATATAGATATAATATTCAACACTCGTAGCAATCACTAAGTAGGTCAGTCTTCAAACTTTTCAACGGATTTGGTAAATCCATGAGAAACTTACTAGTTTCAATTCAAAACTACTGTTGAATTTGGACCTTCTTCTTCGATAGTTTTGAGATTTTAATTCTAAGACGCATTTTCGACTTCACACACTTTTACAATGCACTTTTTTTTATTTAAATATAGTTTGAGATCACGATGAAGAAACTTTCCTCACACCCTGTAGTTCTCCATGATGTTTATTAAAATATGTGAAGTCTGTGAACCATTTTTAACCAGCGTGGTTAAGTAGCGCTTTCAACTTTTTAATTTTGAGAGGAGACCAGTATCCAGCAATGGAATGAGAAAAGGCTGATGATGATTAATCTGGTCATTGTTCTATGTGTCCTGGAATTAGCATTGTTAAGGAAAAGCTTAAACAGTGATATATGGGCTAAATTTTTGCCAACAAACTAGGGGTACCTATTCCTTATGCAGTAATGGATTTCGTTTACACTTACATCCAGCACGAATCTGAAACCTAATCTATACATTTGTATAAGATACCAATATTTTTCTTATAAAATACTCGAAATGGACTATACCGACAATTTGCAAATACAATTCTCAACTGCGTTTTAACTAACGAACATCTCCCTTATTACCGACGCACGCGGCAGCATATGGAAATGACAATTGACGTAGGTCCGGTATATCCACGTGACTTAGCTGTCACGGGCACGAACTAACTGACGTAGTAAGTGTCTACACACACGACCTGTCTTTGAACTGCGTAGCACCGAAAGTTTGGTAGCAACCTGCGAACGACTCGACGTCATGGAAGCCGTAGTTGATGGAACTGCACACCGAATGTATACTGCGCAGATACGCGAATTCGATGCAGTTGTTCCAATTGAACAAAACCTCAACCTAACTGCAATTTTGCAAGTGGAGTGTAGTTCTAATGCAGATCGTGTACGTAGACACTCCGACTGCAAATTAATTGTAACTTTAAACAACTCATACAACCCCATTTGGGTCGATATTAAATACTAATGAATCACCACTGGCCTACCCGATACGTAGAATCACTGATTAAAAATTCTATGCACGTGGATATAAGTAATGCATTAACCATTGCGAAATCGAAACAAGACACGAGAGATAACAATCTAGTAACGACGGTGTATTATTTTAAATTTGTCTGCAACGGCTACACATACATATGAACCTACATAATATATGCTCGTATGTATGTATGTCTGTCAATACCTGACCTAACTCCTGCTGCCTTCATCACCATGAACTTTTTCATCATGCCATTTTTGCCCATGGATCTTCTATGCGTCAGTCAAATATAATCAAAAATACTTACACAATTAAGTAAAGATGCTGACATTGAAAACGAACTGGAAAATCGAATGTTATGTACGAAGCGACGGTTCAAACTAGTAAAATAATATTCAACTGTGCAGTTACAATAGAAATGTACATAATTTAGCCGGGCAAACCCCGCCCGGGTACAGTTCCGGCTGCCGGTTACGTAAGCGAGTGGCAGGCGGAATTCCGCCTCGAGACATTTCGATATTTGGGTCGATAACACCCGCTGTACGAACAATTCAATTGTTTTGTTCATGAACGGCTGTTTATTAATACACTTACAAGACATAGTACATTTAATTCAGTAATATAACTAATTGTAGAGCGCACGTCACCTTGCGTTATTCAGTTTAAAACGAGACGTGTTCAAGTATTTAATTGTGTTCGAATTTTTAATCTATAATATGTATAATGTCCTGTTTTTCCTCGCAGGGGCAGACAAAAGAATGTAGTACTCCCAGTTTTCAGCGGTTATGCTATAGGTACGTTCCATGGAATATGGGGAGCTTATTATTATACTCAGGCCCTAAAACCAAACTTGGTCCTTCTCCTGGAAATTTCAAGTATCAAAGACCTAATTATTCTTTGTAGGATTCGGAGATCAAACCCATTGTTAATGGTAGTCGTTTATAGTAATTCGATTAATATTGTTTCGTTTAAGGTAAGATTATATTCTTTAAGAACTTACGATAACAATACGATCAATAATAACGTTTTAGCGTAATTACTTGTGACTATAATATTATCTATTGATAATTAAATATTTCATGGTAAATTTTTTTGCGGAATCAAAGAAAACGTCTAAATCTATTTTAATAAGACATCCATTGTCCGCATGTATTTTTATTTAGGCGCACTGAAAGTCACTTTTGTATAATATCATAAAACAGTTTTCTTTATTGATTAATCCAGTTAACTAATAGACGGTATCTGACTTACCTATAGCTAAGTGTATAATAAAATTGAGGTTACTGGATCAGTCTGCAGTGTCTCGGTAAGTCGATGTTTTGATGTCGGTCTGCGGTTACGTCTCGTATTCCCGTCTTGATGTTTTGCTTAATGAATACGTGTAGATATAATAAAACGTAGTATGAATCTACCGTCTCAATCGTAAGCACGTGTTTTCCCCACCCCCTCATCATCGACCATATTATCGTTCGAAGTGCGATAGAATTTCGGAATGGAAACGGTATAACCTCTCTGCGCCTTTTAGTCTTAGGAAACGGATAGGAACGTGGTCTTCATTGAAAGCCGTTATCCCAATACGAATCAATAGGGATATTGATTTATTCATTGCGTAACCAGCGGAAGTATGATCGGTAATCAGTAGAAAATCTTAAAATCATCTCTCTGGCCTCTTATAAGGAGAACGACCTGCTTATCTCTTAAGCAAAGTACACTAAAAAGTTTCCATTTGCTCTCACCCATCCAACAGCGGCTGAGGTCGGTGTTGTTTAACATTTCACATCACGATCGCTTCAAGGCAAATACGTAACTAAGAAAAACTCAAAAGTGAATGTTTTATTTGGAGCAGTGAGGCACGAGTGCTTACCTGAGCGTTGGCGGTACCTATTGTTTGGACTGTACAAAAACTTCTCAAAACGTTGCGTCTGAACTTTTACATCCCCAAGGGACGATGCAAAACGTGGAGTATTGCCTCGCAAAGAAAATGTAGAAACATGAGACACTGAGTACAATATAAGTAAACTTTTGAGAGAACTGAGAGCAAAATGAGAGAACAATTTTAATGAGAACCCCGTTAGTTATATTGACTGTATATAACTACTCTCTACTGTTACAGAATTCTATATTTTTTCAATAATGTCAAGGGTTTTTGTTTTCTTATCCTGTTAATAATATCGGTAGGAGTTTCGACGTTTGATATCAAGAATTAAAATTCTCAGAGACCTTGTTTTTATGGCATCTGATAATAGACAAGCCACAGTTCTTTTCCAAATAGACAGAGAACATTGACAACCAAATATCTTTTCCTACGAACACATTCTTCGGAGACTTCTAACCACCTCCACCAGTATATGACCTATTTGGTTAATATAGTCCTATCTCCCTCGGCGCCTACTTCCACCAATACTTTCATTGTACATCTGTTAATTTTTTACATGTTCATTTCGACATCGTAATTTAAATTTTAAAAGATTGCTTAAAATATTCAACTTCGCACGTTACATATTCATGAGTGTGTTAATGCGACTGAGCACCCAGCCAGCGCAAAACAACCCCTAACACGCCTTTTATACGTAAATGTTTAACTATGTGTGTATATCAGAAATAAAGGGCATCGATCCCGCCGATCCGAACTTTTATCTCCGACTCTGTATCATCCAAACAAAACTTCACTCATAATAATTGATACAGTTTTGTATCAAACGCTGGTCAAGAATTTCAGCGAAATTAGACGTTCGGACAAAAGGCGCGTGGCACATACATATATAAGTGGCCCAATAATAAGGTATTGTTAGCGCTATTATTAGCGCTTACAGCTTACCCTATAAGGAACCTGGCGGCGTGATATTGTAATAATTTTATTATTAATATTTTTGGATATTCACAAACTAAGATAATAGGTGCGGTTATATTTAGTACCAATGCCTCCATATAAGCAGTTAAATCTGTTTATAATTCTACCTGAGTTTGATTTCAGGGTTGATGAGGAAGCCGTTAAGTACTCTGTATTATGTACATACCATCTGCTACTTCAACTTTACAAATAAATATATATTGAGAATAATATGTACACAGTTCGTATAATATTGTGTTCATATAAACAGCTAAGCCAACAGTCCTTCGCCATTGTTCTACTCGATATGTCAAATAGGTCAGCTACTGTCGTGTAACCCGCGTTTGTAGAAATGAACTTGAGAGTTGTTATTGCTACAATACTTGCTTATAAACTGTAGTCATAAAAAGTGAACTGGAGAATCGTTATCACTATAGCTGATCATGCCAAGATCGTTACGAGATGCACAGAGAGCACCAAATGGCAAACACCGCTGTCCTTACGGACTCGATGCGCTTCATATATATCACTCTCCACATACTACATATTACCTGGTAAACAAGTACCGGCTTTAAAATATTTATAATAGTACCAATTGACAATGAAAGGTCTTAATGTAATGAAATGGCGTAGTAACAGCACTACTCAATTTCCTAGTACGCTCAAGGGCGTCTAATATTACTGCCGAACGGCGTAGCAGGAAACTATATAGCGATCATATCAGCCATAGCCGGCACCGCCTTTATCCCTTTCAACTGAAATATTTCTAGGAATGCTATTTATAACCTCACAAATAACTTTCATTACATCACGGTAGATCCTATATGGGAAGGCACAGGACACCGAGTGTCAAATATTCTAATAGACCTAAGATCTTTCCTACATTCCTCACCCATTTCATACATGTACGGCAGTTTCGAAAACTTTTGATACAGTATAAAAAAAATTAAACAAAATAAGATAATATTAATTGGTCAATACGCAAATTTAAAAAAAAAACAAACTAATCATTGTGATAGCAATAGTTTTAAGTCTATTTTAATTTTGATCTTCCGTTGAAAATAAAAGGCTCCTCAACAGGTGTCCCACCAACGTGGTCCTCCGCTAATCTCATCAGGAAAAAGTCCCATCAAACAATTGTTGATGTGACTAATCAGCAATTACATGTCTTATTTTGAACAAGAACCGTCACAGACCAATGAAGTATATGTACCTACCTTGTCCTTTGTACCTGTTCTAAATGTTAAAATATATTCCTAACAGAAATATATGACTGTTCACAAAGACTTCCTGCTGTTCAACAGCAGTGACGCTCCAAGCATCTATGGTAATATTCGTATCTTTCAAGTAAACAGCCAGTTTCGAATCTATCTTAAGTAATTGATGAAGTAACCTTTTTTTATGGTGTGCTTCATGGTAGAATTTTATCACCGCCACTGTTTCATGTTGTCTCATTGTATTTAATATGCATAACGCAGCACTACTTTAAGTGCTTAAAAATAGTTATGTAAATACAAAGTGATTCCAACCCATGTTACACGTATTTTTACGTATAAAGCAAAGAAAAATATAATAGGAAAAATATTCTAATATGTCACCGCTGGAATTCCCTATCCTTAAAAAAACAATATTAACAATATTTTTTTGTAATTACCAAAGAGGAAAACAGTTTCGACATATTTTGATGAATTTTTAGCCCATTTATGCCTACAACGTATATTGGATATAATACAAATAGTTGTGATTTTATAATTATGTAAATATAGCTGCATATAACTTATTGTTAATATAAATTAAAGATTACTCTCTTGGAGACCTACGGCCTTCACCTTTAATTAAGCGGGTCGCAAATTACTTTATAGGCACTATGGCATTCGCGATTTCTATACCTTGTTAGTGTTAGACGGCAATGAACATTCACCATCGTCTAGAAAGCATTCGTAATA
This sequence comes from Parelbella ahira ahira, assembly GCA_018244795.1. Classification (NCBI taxonomy): domain Eukaryota; kingdom Metazoa; phylum Arthropoda; class Insecta; order Lepidoptera; family Hesperiidae; genus Parelbella; species Parelbella ahira. The sequence continues at coordinate 6,164 of DWME01007771.1, forward strand.
CTCCTTTACGCACAAACAGTAGATTAGCAAAAAGTTACTTAAATCTAAGCTAAAGTAAAATAGCAGACTGAAATTAGGTACATAAAAAATGTTAAGACAACGAAAGGAAACGCTGAGATGTTGTGGTTAATTAATTCCTTGCTTTTTATACGCTTACAGATTTTTTTATGAGGTGTAACTTAAAACTGACGTTTTAATTTTTTTAACATCAGGCCATTATTTGACCTAGCCTTTTAATCTTTAGGAAAGTTATAAACCTGATCTCCTTGTACTCTAATGACTCTATGAGAGTGTAATACAAACTGGCCACTTTTATTAACTAAAAACCGAAATATTTACGGAAATGTTGTATTCATATCCGTTTTAATATATTAACGGACGAATAAAAACAATTTCGAGATATACATTTTTAAAGATATACAAAAGATTTTTTCAGTGTAGATATTCCAACACACATCAAAGAATGTAATTAAAACAATATTATCTTTGTCTATGATTTATACAATTTGTTATGATTGATGTTCATTGAATGATTGAGTTCGAGCGCAGGTTATCGGTTATTAAGGGCAACGATCTTCTTATGTTCATTAGTTGATTGCAATATTATTCAAATGACTTACTCATATCTTGATTTTTTCAACGGTTGTTTGATTAAAGACGATATCCACACCATATCAATACATAGTAGGTACACAAATTGAGTCATTAATTCTTTGAATCGTTCACCCTTTTTCTGGATCACCTTTTAAAGTGTGGAAATGATACCGTGAAGTCTACAAGGAGAAAATGATAAAAAACTTAGGGAATAACAAGGTTTCTTTCAAACACCTTTCCAACAGCGAAATTTAAGTGACAAATAAGTACTTACATTACATACGTCCGCGCTGATGACGTAAAACAAATCAATCAAAGCACTCAATTAAAGGTTACGAGTAGTAGTACAGGAATATATTATTATTACCTATATCCAGTGGCAAAAATATACCTAAAGCGGCAATTACAAAAACAATAACAATACTATTATAATAATTTTGGTTTGTTTATAACAAAACTTCTGATTCACAATAATGTAGCTACGTAATGAAGATTCTATTTATGACTTATGTACCTACGCCTGTTCATTGCTTTGTTACTTAGTAAATAAATGTAGAACGTATTTAGAACGTAAAGGCAATAGAAGTAAAAATAAATAAATATTTTTTTCTTTATAAGCACACGTTGATTACTATAAAGCATCCAAAATAATATAAAAAAATATCGAACAATATTAAAGATAAAAATAACAAATGAAAAAAATGAAAGCAACACTTTTAGGCGTACGAGTATATCTCTATCAGCCTTTTCATAATTAAATACGAATCCAGTACAAGGAAACAACAGCTGACCTAGAACATAATCCACCTTTTATGTACACATCGTATCACTGTCAGACCAACCGCAGAGCTGTAGTAGTACATATTGAGCTACTACTGGACTTTGCCACTTTTAACCAACTAACATTAGATAGCACAAAAACATTACATACACAAATCTATTCGTTTACAAAGGCAACTACTTAAAATATCTTTTAAGTTTTTATATTCTGTATCAACATAATGTTTTATTAAAAAAAGGATTTAATACTAACTGTCATTATTTGGGAACATTTGCCGCTTACCGAGACAATATGGCGCCAAACCGCATTCGTGAAGACATCTGAATCATGTCTGTTCTCGGTGTGGGTGTTTGTTTACTTATTGTTGTGTACAGTGTCCTTGTCAGTCACAGTACAGAAAATACTACAGTAGGTTATGCTGTGTTCTCTATATATCATATTATTATAATATACTCTCTTAAACTTGGAATAAACATAATTATATTTCTTATTAAATTTAATTGTGCTTACAACCTGTTCCATTGAATGGGACATAATATACGTGAAGGGCGAAAGATGGAAGGGCGTTAAACTTTTCTGCCTACTATTTGGGTACAACAGGTGTAATATTACGTTCTTTTTAAGTTTTACAATACCTTCATGCAGATGTACCGACCACACTCTTGCAAAGGACATATGCATGAACACTGTATTATACAACATGTGTAACTGCCAGTTATTACAATATATACATAAAATTACTAACTCATATTTCGCTTCGAAACGAACCATCCTCAAGGTCACACACTTTGCAATGATGAGTTGCAAAACAGAGTTGTTATGATAATTTGTTAGTGACTGTAATTTTCTTACTTTACCAGTACATTAATGAAATACATATACATATTTTTAAAATTTAATGTCGCTAGGCTTCTTATGGGGTAGGTAGAAAATACCGAGCACTACAAATCTGTATCTTTACAGACCTGACGTGCTTCTTCTACGATCATCACTCTTTATTTTTTTATTGTACACACAATATTTGTTGGGAAAGGGATTCCATAATGGGATAAAATCGGGATACATGTTAATAGTCCCAAGGGACTTCGTTCTTACGAGAACCGAAATAAAAGAAAACTTTCTAGAACGTTTTATCATTCCACTGCTGAAATATGGGTCTCATCTGAGAATGAGATAGACACACAGAGAGAATTAGCGAATTTTTTATAAATTCTAAGGTAACCAGGTCTCCAGCGGACACATTTTTTAGAGGTGCGCTCTATGATTGTGAACCCAGGGCGCCCGTAGTAAGAATCTGAATTCTAAGGCACTAGGCCATCACTGCCTTTAGAACCTTAATAAATACTCTACATTTTTTTACCCTTGGCATTACTTGAAGGGATTGACATGTAAAATATTCCTATGCCTGTAATCTTTTCCAATATTCAAGCCAAATCTTCATACCAAATGTTAGATCAATAAAAGTACTCAGAATTGCCTATTCTTCCTCAATGTTGCAGAAATTTCCACAGCAAATTACTGCAAAGTGAAAAAGAAACCATTGAGAGCCAAATTATTCGTCCATTCGTGATATTAATTAAGAGTTTAATTAATATGAATGTTGTAAAACTATGTTCGTAGCCAACAAATTATGCGTAATTAAAATAAAAACAATATTTAGATATAATTGTATCTTTGTACATTTATTTGATCATACATGTATTGTATCATCTTTAATATATTTGTATTTATGTACATCTGATTATATATTACTATATAAAGTAGGTACATCACTTCTAATTATGATCAAAATGTTATTGTTCAAGCACCTATCATAATATTTTTATTTTTACTATTCTCCGAAAGTTGAGTGATATGGGATGCCACTAGGCACTGAATTCGCCTTTTACTATACGTGTTAAAAATATACAATAAAAATAAATAAATAAACATAGCAAAAATATTTACCTTTATATATAATTTTTAATATACTAAATAGAGCGTATGACATATCACCATACAATTACGCTAACTAAAGTTACATATTATAGGTAGAGCAGTAACATACTCGTAAGTTTTGTCACCTACCTATCTAATAAAATCCGTTGAACGCGACGACACATCTTAATAGTACGTATTGTACGTACATACATACATACATATACATATATCTAAATATCGCTTGTCCTGACAAGGAAGCACACGTCAAAGGAAACTGTCCCCCCGAGGCGTCGGAAGAGATAACATGATCCCTATTCGTTCTATATTCATTTTATATCGTATACATATATAACTACGCATCACTCGTGATGTACATAATTATGAATGAATACGGACTGAGGGCAGAGTTAAATCTCCGAAACCGGCGTGTGTGTAAAAAAGTGATGAGTGTAGAAGTAAGTCAGGTCGGTATGGTATGGACATCATTTTCTGAATTACATAGTATATATTTTGGGATGTACTGAAGTTCGATCGATCGAAGAATTGATCGTCCACGTGCACCAAATTGTATTTCGATTTTGGGTCAATTTATCCTAAAATCTTAGGTCAGTTTATCTCAAAATTTTAGGCCAATTTGTCTCAAAATTTTATGTCAAAATATCTCAAAATTTTAGGTCAATTTGTCTCAAAATTTTATGTTCAAAGCAATACAATAAATATAAAAATTTAAACAAATTTAATAACTGAAGAACTGAAACCAAATTGTATCCACACTAATTTACTACTTTCGGTGTAGATAAAATGGCACAGTTCATTTTTTCCATCCAATTCTGAGAATTAAAAAATATTGCTCCTTCGTAGAACTTCAACGCCGCTAACATACCATAACATAAAACACGTCGTTTCCCTTCAAATATACACTGTACACAATTAGTGTTTTACGAACAAAATAGACAAAGTTGTCTTCATTTCGTACATGACACGCTGGTGAAATATAACAGCGTGGCACAGGCACAAGGTGTTATTGTTTAACATCAGAATGGCACATTGTTTTCAGCGTTTTCTTTAGGTTTCACACAATAGCATTCTCCGTCTAGACGTCGGACCAGGTAACATTCATTGAATTATCCCAAAGCCCATGAATGAAAAGAATATTGAAACGAATATTCATTGTAAAAAAGGTATTGAGGTCGCTGACACCGTAACGTTCAATATTTACGGCGATAATTCTGAAAAGTGTTGTGTCATTTAAAAAAAATAACGCTGTTTTTTTGTGTGTATGTAGATGTTATGTTGTGTAGGTATTCTATCTCAGTTGTTTTGGTGTAGAATATTCGTAGAAGTAATAAGCAGTGTCAAATATTTGAACCATAAACGGAAAAAAGATCTCAACGATTCGCCAACGAATTAAATATCTTTGAAATGTTGTAATCCATAACATGACACGTGTTAGCCAATATTTATCGAACAAACCGAAGCCTAAAAGTGTCGAGTAGAGGTAAGGTTAGATGTCAATATAATGTGAATAATTAATTATTATTAATCAATTACCTATAGATTGTATATTACTTTCGGCTATGTGTAAAACAAATATGCTTATATAAAGAGGTCCCATTTTAAATTATACTTAATTATTTAACTGCGCCACAATAAATTTCAATTCCGAATCATTGCAAGCGACACAGTTAAATTTCTGTATTACTCATCTGGAGTAGTGTACACGTTGCATTGTTTACATCTATTAATAGACGATCCAATGAATCAGTGCGTTGAGATACATTTTTAATTCGTTCTTACTTGATTGATTTCCATAAGGTTGCATGTAGGTATAGACAACGATAAATAAAAAAGTACCATTTCATACGCAGACCTTGTTGTTCGAAAGTGTTAAGTTAGCAGAATGATTTGCAAATACATACTTTAGAATATTTTTTATCGGTTGCGTTATAAAAATGTTTGTACGAATTAGGTATATTTCAATTTCGAGTGCCATTCAATATAAAATTTATTTACTGTAATTCAGTATAAAATTTATTTACTAGAAGTTAACACAAAACTCATCAAACATTTTAAAAAATTAACACAACTTTGTGAGCATTGATTGTGAGTCAAATAAATTATTCTCTCTCCCAACTCTTGAGACTGTAAGGAATATGCAGAATATCATTCAATTTTCGAACTCTTTTGACAATTCTCGTAATGTTCTCTTTGCAAATATATTACTACATAGAACATGTAACGTTTTATTTTGTACATACCAGTACTGAGGAGTCGTAGGAAAACAAAGACCGAAAGTTTATAGACTACACCATTTATTTTAAATATAGAGCAGAGCTTAAATACAAGCTATCAAAAAGGTATTAATTGGTAAGGAACGCTTTGGTTTATCTAGTTCAAATTTTGGTTTCACATTATCACATTATTTTAACAAAATTTTGATTGTTACTCTCTAATCACGTTACTCTTTAACGTTTCGGTTCACTGGCACTTAATGCAGCTGTTGATCGGTGTCAGTTTGCGAGCCTCGACCGTCCCTCCGCGATCGCCGCTTCCCGTATATATCGACGCCGGAACGCCTTTTCAAAACTTCACTCCTATCTTCCTTAATAAAGCGTTCAAGGCTCCTCATCTTCCGACAGCGATGGCAGCGCGAGCGTCCGACGCATCCTCTCCCGCCGCTGTGGTGAAATCGACTTCTGTCTTCTCAACCCTTCAGCGCGCAGGACATAGCTTTGCTCCTGCTCGCTTTCGAAGGCTTCAACTTCCGAATCATCCTCGACAAGCGCAGGTAGCGCTAACGTGAGCTTCTGCCTTTTCTCTGCAGCGCTGTCCACCGAC
>DWME01007772.1:0-12296 GCA_018244795.1 Parelbella ahira ahira
AACTTTGTCGGATTCCCAGTGAGCAACGAGTAATCTTATATTTTCGTATAGCTCTTGAACGATAACAATAACAAGGCAGCTGATAGTTTATGCTTACCTGTATAGAAATTGTCATTGAGAGTTTAAGAACAATTCTATCATCATTACCTGCTGATACATGCGCATTTAATTATGAATTTTATGGAGAAATAAAAAAGTTGTGCAATTTAGAAAGTTAGGTGAATTGATTTAGTATACTCCGCCTATCTATACGTGCAAATCCAAAACTCACATTTACAAAAGGCGTTAAAAAGTTGTTGACCGAGATGTCCTTCGCACAAATACCTCGCGCGCCCGGCACGCACTCGCCCGCGGCGGTCGTAGTGACGCGGGGTGCACCCCGCCCGCCCTCACACACACACCCCCTAGCTCGGCGGGCGCTGGATATGACAGCTCAGAAAAATTGTTTTTATTATCGTTCGAACGAACTCACAGAGAAAGTGCTTACTTAAGACTTTAAATTGTTAACGCTGTTATATTAGAAGCTGTTTTTTCTTTGATCTTTTGACTGTTTTGATTTGTGAAGGGCGCAATCAAGGGCAGAATTTCGACCAACGGCGCTTAATATCTCGTTTTCGAGCATAAAATAGACTGCCGACAAAGTCTATGAGCTAAATTAAAAACGGTAACACATCGTAAATTTCTACAGTTAAATCTAATTACTCTTTGTCCATAACATAGTGTAATTGACTATTCATGCACATTTAATATCATATCACATTAAGTTACGAGGAAACCATTAGGGAAAGGGCTCTTTCAAAGTTTTTGCCAAATCTACCTTCAATTTAATCTTATTTTCTTTGTCCCGTCTAGTGTTATATCATATTGTGATTAGATTGTTACAAAATCCCATTAAAATATGGTTGTGGACACTAGAAATGGGTCATATATCAACACCTACTGACGTGTATCTATAATATCGTGTATTTAAACAAGTCACGCGTCTAGGTTGCAATTTAAGCGGACCAATAAAATTTCCATTAATGATACTAATATTTTCATTAAATTTCATAAATAAATTGTTCATTAACGAGAATCTCTAATATCCATGTCACGCCGAGATTTTCGTTCATAACATAATTCGTTACCATGTCCCAATGTCGCTTTGAGGCGTCATGGTGAGATGCGTACTATGAAATGTGTATTTAATAATAATGTAATCATAATAATGTCTTGGAAAAGCTCACACGCGACCAACTGACTCCAAACTTATCAGGTTGTACTATTGTAACCAGGCAACTCATAAACATCCATATACGAATCTAAATACGATGTAGCTAACACAGAGATTTTTGTACACAGACAAAATAAACATACATAACTTATCACACAAATATTTGTCCTGTGTTAGAATAAATTCCATAACCCGTAGCTCTGGAGTCACATTTGCTAAGCACTAGACGGCGACATCTGTTTAAACTTAATTCATCGATAGATTTTCTGTGTTTTGTATTTTATTTATTTGTCAGTATACTAAAATAGTATAGACCGATGCACAATAATAGGAGAAAAGATATTGGAACTACCATAATGCTGTTACAAATATACTTAGAGATTAAATGCACTCTATACACAATTCTGCTATTTTCTATTTTGTTAATCTTTATCTGCTATTCGCCATTCTCTTACTGCTATATCTATTTCACTATTTTGCTATTTTGAAATATTTTTTTCTGTCTCATCCATTGGTTTAACATCCTGGTGTTCGACCCTTGCACGGCCGCATTAGGTTACGAGGCCCCAGCGCGGCCGGGGCGTGCCGGGCGGGGCGCGTTACATCCAATGTACAGTTATTGATCATTTGTTACTTGATTGATTGTCCTTAATTAACTCGCTACTGCAATAACTGCATATGGCGTGTTCATTTTTTTATAACCTACAAATATAAAATTAATAAATTGATAATACGTGTTACCTTTACATATCGAAATTTATCAAAAATTGTATCTATATCATATATTACAAAATATATTTACATACAAGAATCAATTAACGATCTACTCTGTATTGTTGTTGATAGGACAAAGCCTATTTTCCTCGCGATAAATCCAACTAAACGTTTTTAAACTTTCTATATTAATCAGCTTGGACTCAGCTGTTGAAGGAATTCTCCCGAGCCCAAACGTCGAAACTGCGGCGGTGACAACAGGCTTTAGAGTTTCTAAGCAGTTTACCGTTGAATTCTGATGTGACTCCTATTCCGTCTAGTTTAAAGTCTGTTATCAAGTAGCCTGTGTAACACAATGAATATACAAAATGGAACTTTAGGGTTGACAAGACAAATGTTCATAGACGATTTTAAAATTATGAAAAATCGTTTTTGGTACACTTAATGCACGGCTGCGGACCGCTAAGAGATTACGCTTCTAGGTTAAGAGGTTAAATGTAAAAGAATACAAATAGTATAAAATTTGTAAATATTAGGAATGTGACTGACGTACGTTTTAGACAGAGATATTTGTTTTTCTTTTTTAAATAACTAAGATAGTTTTATATATGTATAGACAATCGTAATGACTAAATTTGGAAACAATCGCCTATTTTCTATTGACTAAAAGCCAAAACATTGAAGTCCTGTTGGCGGGAACCCTAGCCACAAGCGAGTCGATAGCTCATTAATCAAGAGCGTCGTAATAGCCGGCGGAGCCCTAATTTGATTTCGGAGCCTAGCAGCAATGCAACTGTGACCTTTACGCGCCCTCGGAGTTTGTTGCTGCCTTACCCGACACTGTGTGCCGAAGGGGTATCGTTTTTATGTTTTTACCGAGTCATTTTCTAACAGTAAACGATTTAGATACATAACAAAAACAGTTTCCAAACAAGTGTACTGAAATTGTTCACGGTATCATTTCTAGACTGATCTTCACTTCCCAAATATATTAGTACTATTATGAACACATTCTTCTATGTAGGTTCTATTATTATATGGAAAAAGTTTAAGTTTGTGATTGAATGTTTTATATTAAGTTTCAAAATATATGTTATTTCGTTCCTTCGGCTTTCACTTACTTATGTAACAACACTCTGTACCTTAAAATTTCCTTATTAGAGACCAGAATTTTCTAATTTCGTACTTAGGTCCTATGTCCCTTCCATAAAACTGGGGGCGTCTAAAACGCAACATCAAATCGATAGGTATGATCTTTCTGTCACATTTTGAAAGATGCTTAACAACGATATGTGATATCATAGGCATTTGCTGGCTCTCGTTACACAATATTCAATACTCAAGAAGGCAACAAAGCATCGAAAGCAAGCATCGAGGAGTGGTGTAAATATAGGCAGGTCGCGTCCCAATAAGTGACAGTTTACGACCACTATTTCACTTGTAATTGCTGGCCACTTATGTGTCTTGTTACTCTCGTTAGCCATTACGGCTGTCGCTGCGAGTGTCGCGGCGCGGATTTTATAAAGTTGTGCGATAAAAGATTTATATCCTTAATTGATAATAATATATTGTCGGCCCTCATTAAACCGAACCGTTTATATGTATTAATCTCATCGATTAATATTGAGACTTTTGCAATACGTTCGTTAGTGGCACGTATGTACATTATGTAGCGGGGTCCTATACGAGTATCTTCTACACGTGTAGCGAAACGTACATTATAGTATATAACGAAGAATTGAATATAATACAGGTTGAATGTTATACGATGTATTCGAAAGTCTTTGAATTGAACTCGGCGAGATAATGAAGGAAACGTTTATCACGAGAGTTGACCAGAATGTGAGTCAACGCTTACAACAGCGCAAGTGATAAATGTATCTGCCGGTTAATGATCACTTACTATTACGTTCCATTGCACTGATGGTACTAATAAAGGACCTGATTGCCTTGAAGTCGATGCAACAGTCAGACCTTTCAAATGGCACAAAGATACTTAGACGCCGTTTGTGCAGGTCGTGTTTTTGTAAGCACTGACTCAGAGATTATGATTTAATGTTGTTATCTCCATAGTCCAATACAACGTTTGTCACAACCGGGGAAGCGAGACAGAAAGAGTTTTAACTCTTAGTCCGCTGCTTCAAACTGTCTATTGTAATATTTCGGCCCCATAAAGTCCTTTACATGTAATTTATCATACACCTTTTGAGAGATCCCGCTCACCACCTGCTCTAAAACCGGACACAATAAATAAGGGAAAAACGAAACCCGTTCTGACCCTTTAGGATTTAGGGGAAAGTGTCTCGTGTCATGAGCTGGAAAGAAATATTATGAGGATAAAATCTAATAATAATAATAATAATTGCCACAAACAAAAATAACAGGTTACTGTCAAAAACTGTATTGTAAACTGAGTGGTTGTTCTTTTATATTTTACGTAACATACTTTGCTCTTTATATATTATCACTAATTGTTCATAAATATCTACCAATTCTCGTAAATAACGATTTTCTAGTCATAGGTATGCTGGAAGGTATTTCTTTAGGATAACCTTTTCACCTTTGTACATATCACTCGCCGTATCGTAATCTTACTTTGTATTTATTGCGTGTACATCATTAAATAATTTATTGTCTAGTTAAAATCTATTTCTACCTATGAATGAATAAATAACTTCCTAACGGGAAGTCGCTTATATTACATGGATATTAACATTAAAATTTTTAAAACCTTTGAACTGAAACTCTCGTCTATTTTTCGATCAAAAAATTCGAGAGATGTCAGTTACAAATGTGTGCTGGTCTCGTGTTTCGATAAAATTACTTGAATCTTTTTGGAAATCTGAGAACGAATGGCATCCTCCCTCGCGTTTGATGATAGTTAAGCAACCAGAATAAGCTCGGCAGCTAATGAACTTGTTGCCACCATATATCAGCAGGCGAGCGCAGTATTATTTGATCGCACCAACACGAAAGGTTGGGTAATAAATAACGGCCGGCAAAGACACGTCGGCAAGACGAATGTGTGCTATAAGTTTTCCAGCGCCTTCCTCGCGACCCACTATGCAGGATGCAAACTTCTGCACACGGTCTCAGTATCAAGTGTCTCTGTTGGCGTTTTGTCTCGTGATTAAAATTAAACTGTTTCATTTTCTAATAATTTTTGCGCACATAATTACGAGTGGGACTGAATTCAATAAAATATCTAATCTGTTGCAAGTATTACTTTCTTTTCTCTCAATTACACTTGCAACGTGCGCATTGTGATTGTTTATAATAGCAGGAAATACCTTTGAACAGCCGGCAGTAAAATGCAATCGGCCCTTGACGCGTTACAACATTGATGAATACAGATTCAACATACATTTCTGCGTATATGTTGATATTCTTCAACAACGAGAAGCCCAATGAGCTCACAGGACGCGCGACGCATTACGAATTTTCGTAAAATCAATCTGGCAATTTGTGAATGTGCGCGATGTACCGCTGTAGGCGCCCGTCGCGTTACATCACTAACGAGTCGAGTTAATTAGCTTCCATTTGTGCGATCGCTGGCCGCTCTGCGGTCTGTATTATCCCTCTCTTTTAATGCTTTGTTTGCTCTATCCGTTTATTTCGATTTGTCACTCTCCACTTTTAAACATTCTAGTGATGCGTTTGATGATATACGCACATTAATGTCGACGAATGTTTTCGTGTTCTTCATATATACATAGATTTAGGCATTAGGCCTTAGAACGAAGATTTTTTTTGTAAAATGTGTCTTGTCAATGTTTATATTACATTTGTATTGTTCATGAGGGTACTTTTTTATTATAATATATTACAGACATAGTAATAAAGGGTAGAGAAGATACTAAGCGCACTAAGCGATGGATGTACGGAGCGCGCTGCACTGATTGCGCGCACAACACGGGCCCGGCACGCCGCTCGCATCTTAAACAGTTGGAACAACAACTCCGTTGGCCGATGTACCGTCCCATGGTAATTGCACTGATACACGGCAATTGAAAGCAGTGTACAGGATGTGTTCTATGTCATGTTCATACCGTAGATATTTTCTTGGTACTATTGCGTTCATTAGTACTTTAGGTTTTCCTTTTGTGTCTTGAATTGTTATACATACTTATTTTTCGAAGTTTGTTTTTTTTTTTCATCAAACTAGAGTGTCAGTTTTTTATGAATGTAAAATTATATTCATGATTGTCCCTAGCCAGATAACCGTTATTTTGAAATACCTAGAAGAGTTTGATGATTCTTAGTAGTCACATTAGGAGAAACAGACAAATTTGGACCTATTAACAAACTATAACTATTATGTCATCAAGCCAGGTTCATCAGAGCGTAGATAAGGAGCACAAAGTGTCTCTATCTTTCAAATCCAATGTCTCTATCCTTTTAACCCTTCGTTTTTCTTCTACGTTCTCTACAATTGTTACCTCAATAAACCTAGGTATATTTTGGTATGTATGTAGGTAGATACCTATATTTCTATAAGTGACATATAAACTAAATTAATGAGAGTAGGGACACTTTCTATTATATTTACACACCTATATAACATACAAGTAGGATAGGCACAGTCGCGACAGAAAGTACCAGGAATACATAGACATAACAGCGTACATGCGCACATGAGGCGCAGGACGCACGCGCGGAACGCCGCGGGAATGTTAAACAGTTTGAACAACATCCCGCTATTCCCATTGTCCATGGTAATCCGCTGGTGCTCGCCAATGGAAAATAGAATAGGCGTTTTGAGGCTTTATCGTTTGAATTTTAAACTCCAACGCACCGTTGTATATTTTAAACAATGTGTAGATATTTGTATGTACCTACCTACGTAAATGTAACTATTCCGGATGTACATAATTTATACCTGTCTGTTATATATAGATTATTAGTAACTCTTGAAGATACTTTAAGTATGGTGTTCCGTGTACACTTTCGTGTGGAATTTTGCTTTTACAAATATTCATCTTTATCGTTGTTTGCGGATTTATGCGCCTATTTTTTTTAGTACATATATGTATGTGCATAGATATGAATTAATAAATATGTATGATATATATCTCAAGCTTGTTTATCGATTGTTACAGGTACTGCAGATGTTGTGACTTATTAGGTACCCGACACGGTAAGAAAGATGACAGAGAGAAGAATGTGACAAGAGACTGTTTCGGCCGTTACCTTGTTAAACGTAATACAACCTTCCCTGTTTTTCCACTCATTGTTTAATTTAGAATAAGTTTATTTCGTTTGCGATAAACAAGCACCTATTTGTTGTTTTACAGGAACGAACGGTTTGAATTTGTCCACTTGCATGTTTATGGATACATTGAATATTTTTTATTTCAATGCTGACATTACAATTATCTTAGTTTGTCATTTATATTTCTAATGTTTGACAGAAACGGCTTAATGATTTTTATATTTTGTATTACCGGCTATTATTAGCCTACTTTACTGGGTATCTAAAAAATGGATATATGAAATTGTTGCTTGTGAATATTAGTTATTCCGTCATCATTGTTAAATTATATCATTTGATAATTACATAAATAATAGTAGTAACTACGTACTTTATATAATTTATAATCGCTGACCTTAAACTTCAACACTTACAATTTCTTCCTACGGGACACTTTTATAAATTAAATCTGCGAACAAACCGAAAAGGATCTGAAAATTATTTTACGCTTGGATTCGTTACATTTATAGAATAGATGTTGAATACTAATATGATTGTTTGTTTGCACTGAGGCAAACGACTATTTTGAACAATTATCAAGCGTGAGCAATGTCGGCTATCACAAGTCTCCCCGCACGCCGTGAATCGCTGCCGGTATTGTTTTAATTCATTTGTTAACCTTCGCTTCGGAGGAAGAAACAGGTTTCGGGCGAAGCGAGATAAAAACTCGTTCTAAATTCTAAATTAATTTACGCTCTTCAACGATTACTGAATTGTGGTCGAAAAAAAAGTAGGGATTAGGTGTCCGTGCGTTGCACCGATGCACTGCGGCGGGGTCAATGGCAGTCAGGTATCGTATCGGGCCGTGGTTTTTGTGCGCCGGCCGCATTCCTACACCCGCCACCCTCGCTACCGAATCTAACGTTGTAGAAATGGTTGCTTGCCGTATTACAATGTTGTTGTTATTATTATTATTATAACACCATCATGTCAGGTCCGAGGTAGGTAAAGGACACCCGCTACCACATATCTATCTTCTTACAAACCAGATGTGCGTCTTCTACATTTATCATCCTCTTTAATGATTGAATTCATAGGTTGGTGTCCTTGTATACCATACATTCAAAATAATTGAGCAGTTAATATACAAAACAAATAATACTTCGGCCTTAATTGACCATTATATATAATAGTAAACAGTTATGTACAAAACATAATAACCACAATATACAATATTATATACTCTTGGCGTAACGTTAAGTGAACGAATTAATTAACCCATCAAAAATAAAATAATTAAGTCGTAACACGAGCACGTATTTATTAGGTACTTCATCATTACATTTGGTCTAAAAAAAATGTAGAACGTATTTTTTGCGAGTTAATCTTGCCAGAGGTATGTCTGTACATACGTACGGTTTTTACACAACCTAATAACCAAAAACGCGGGAACTTACGCACTGTGCGTTAACATGAGCTTAAGAATTACTGTAGGCGATAACTACGAACTTGCTTAGAGTATAATTAGTAGATACATTTTGATAGTCGCTATCCGGACGTCGATGTGTGAAACATCTTACTGGCGTGTGTTTCCAACAAAATTACCTAGGGCTCTGCGAAGCAAGAGTGAATATGCTTTTAGTAGGCGGGCGTGATCTTCAGACGCACCTGCGCTTTCCATCAGGCGGGATCGCGCGCAAATGTTAGTCTGTGACACAAAAAGAAAGTTAAGGACAATCCTATATTAGTTTAGTATATAAAAATACTAAGAATTTGTCAATAGTTTGCGAATTCAAAGATCGCACAGTGGCGTAATAGCTCGTCCCAGTCCTTCTAAAGTTGCGTCACAGTCGCCGAGAGTCGAGACTGTAAAGAGGTCAGGGAACCGCCGCGCCTCGCGCTCGTGCAGTCCGTACCCGATGTTCCCACCGGCGGCGGACGGAAATACTGCTCAACGCTCATAGACGATTCACTGCGAATGAGTAATCGACTTGCGGGTTCCGTGTTGTACATATCCGTGTGCGAATTTTAGCCATACTTTCCTTTCGACTGGATTTTTAAGATTTGTATGTAGTTTTGATACATCTACACTCATGCATGAACAAAACACTTAATCTTGGACATCAGCAGTAAATGTACGGAAAATTGGATAGACTTACGGCTGTTCCTGTACACGGACATAAGGGTTTGGTTGGTCAAACTATTGTTAATAATATGTTAGATGGGTTTTTATTCTCAGACTTCTCTTCTGCCTAGTTTAAATACGTAATAAAAAAGTAATAGTCATAACTTATTAAATACATGACTAAAATCTCGTTGAAACAAGCGAACGATAGAGTTTATACACGTGGGGGTGTACTACACTCCTCTGCCTACCCCTTCGGGGTTTACAGTTGTGATTTTTTTTTTTTTTCGTTTTATTAATTGCATTTTCTTCTCGGTTACATTCGACACACGAAATAGACGATACTTATGTGTATACTTAATTAATTAATTGAGTTTTTCCAGTGTGCTTTAAAGTAAAGTAAAGTAAAAACTTTTATTAATTAAGACTTCTGATTTAATTAACTACCACTATAAATCAAGTCCAACATCACTGAAAAAAATATCAGCTATATTATAAGAAAATGTAAAAGATATGGGTTTTAAATTATAATAACTCTGTGCGTCAGTTCCAAATGAAATGTAAAATGTTACAATATCTATGCTATAAATACTAGTGTTAAATAATAATATCTTTTTGATAGATCGTTCGTAACCACCGTGAACGAAACACGTCCAAAATCGTAACACAAAATGGTTACACAAGTTTTTTTTACACCAATTTTGCGGAATACGGTGTAGTAATAATACAATTATTAAGCAAAAAACAATTAACTGGATAACGTTTTAATTATTTATGTATATAATTATAAAATTA
Organism: Parelbella ahira ahira; assembly: GCA_018244795.1. Classification (NCBI taxonomy): domain Eukaryota; kingdom Metazoa; phylum Arthropoda; class Insecta; order Lepidoptera; family Hesperiidae; genus Parelbella; species Parelbella ahira. The sequence goes on from DWME01007772.1 coordinate 10,039, forward strand.
GTATTTGAAAATGTTGTCGCTTTTCATTGTTTTATCTTTTATGTTACGGTAACTTACATGTTGCAATCATGTAGCTGGCCGTTCATAGCTGCGATATTTCAATGGTGAGAACGTTATGAAGAAAACTAGTTAAACGAAATATTTCTCATAAATTCGTCTATAATGGGTAACAACTAGGTATGTATTCAATTAACAACAATCGGATTGCAATTTGTTTGCATTTTTATATAGAATCAAATAGAATATAGAATCAATATAAAATAAATGTACAGAAAATTGAATTTGAATATTTTGATAAAAAATGTTTAATATTATAATGTTTCGATAATCATTAGTAAAATGTTCATTTATAAGAAATTATGATTTCCTATGTTTATTACGATAAAACATGAATGCCTCGATAAGAAGTTCTTGTACCGTCAGCCGCTTATAATCTTCCTTAGATCAAAGTTCATTCCAAACATGTCAAATTATATTAGATATTAGTTATAATAAAAACATTTATTTATTTATTTAATGTATATTTTATCAACGATTACTTAAAACATTCAGGTATTGAATAAACTATTAAAAATACCAATATAGCGTAACAAAATACGTAACATCACACCTGTAATCCCCGAAGGGGTAGACAGAGGGGTGCAGTACACCCCACGTTTCACTAGTTACGTTTACGTCTCATAGAATAGTCGGTGAGCCTAATGCCAATATACCTTCATAAACTGAAGAATTCATAACAAAAAGACAAAAAGTATATTTCAATAAAAATAATAAATTCAGTACTATTAATATTGATAAAAGACCGTGTAAACTCTGCGCCGTAGAGCGAGGATTATCACACAGGGCTAACTACGTACGCAGTGACATCATACGATTGTCGCGTACACACACCCATAAAATTGAGTATGAAAAATTGCAATCGTTGGACGATCAAAATAAAATGTCACATATGCCAGCGGCTTACGGTAAGCCCGAAAGCCGATCAGAGCGCCACCCGCTCGTCTTTCCATATTAAATCCGTCCAGTAGCTGTTGCGAAATGTTTCGTACATGTTCTATACGCAGGAGTTAAAGTCGTCTCCTGGGTCGATCCGATAATTTGGAAGGCCTACAAAGACACATAGTATTGAATTATTGAATTTTATTTCTATTTGCCTGACATAATGGAATAAAATAATAGAAGTCAAAAATCAGAATATGATGTGCCAAAAAATGTCTGAGCAGACAGGTAGTAACCACAGAAGCGAATGGATTATTCTATGGCAATGTATATAGGTAATCTTGAAGCGTTAAAGCAGTCTCGTATCCATATGACGCCGTGACGGATCGCAAACGACCTGTGGGGTTAGCAGCGTCCTTACACGTTTGGTTTTTTGTACTACAGATCGCCGTAGACATTCTATCACGTGACTTGCTAGGCTTCCAAACCAGCACCTTGGTGATTGACGCCGGCATTTTACCGAAGTTGATAGATAATCCTTCAACTAAGTAGTCTCAACCAATACCCGCTAATGAAAGCACAGTCGCATATACATACATACCTACCAGCAAGCAATTTATACGTGCAACTCTAATGGTAAGAATATTCAAATCGATGAGATACTCGTTTAACGTTACACAAAGGATTTGACGCAGAGAATAGAACTAAAAATTCGCAATATCATGCACTGGGCACCGACGTTAACTGGCCAGAGCCGTATCAAATCATCTTATCTAAATCCGTTCGGTTTTATAGATCGCGCCCAACTGAGCGTTGATGGCCAATTTTACAAATAGTGTTACGAATTTGTTGTGATTCATTTTAATAACTGTAATGACGTCATCATTGTTTTTTTTAGTTTCCTCTTCACTGAACTCAGACGTACAATTTTAGTTTTTTTTTTCCCTATTCTTCTTCATTTATTATATGACAATGTCAGTAATATGTAATTAATTGCTGCGTGCTGCGTGCTGCGTCTATACAGTTATAAACAGGACTGAAGGGGCTTTGCCTGCTCCTACAGACTTAGACTTTTTCATTATCTTGACATCTCGTTTCTAGTACTGCTAGCATTGCCAGTTGTCTGAAAAATATTGTTCTACATGTAGTGGAGGAAATTTAATCTGTTTTACACTATTTTATTCAATATACGAATTTTTAATTTCAATTAATAATTTTGTACTAATGAAAAAAAAAACTGAAACCTCAGATTTCTCCCAAAAGGCCATATATATTAAAAAGTTCAATTGTTCCAAACACATTGCATTTTGAATAAACTT
>DWME01007773.1:0-12293 GCA_018244795.1 Parelbella ahira ahira
CGTTCTCAAATTAAAACCAAAATATATAATAATGCAAAATAACCTTCAAAATACTAAAATGCACCCTAGGTACATTTATAGTTTACTAAGTTTGAACGAATGTATTTTAATAGTAGGCATTAAACTACACTAACCCACAGTAGCCGAAAACCATGAACGCAGTGTCGCGTCTGTCAACAATGCTAGCAACAAAAGTAAAAAGGACCGAATGATACCGCGACCGACTCCGAATCCATCAGTCTATGACTGTGACAAATTTATTTGACACGCTCTTTCTGCCTAATGACTGTCGGTTTCCGGGCGCGATGGTGCTTGACCATCAATCTTACAACGGGAGGACGATATTAAATTAAATTTTTACATTTAATTATTTTGCCTTTATTGTATATCTACTTCTGTCGGTTCGCCTTTGGTTCGGAGTGAGTTATCTAAGACCAAAATAGTCAAAGGTTGAAAGAGATGGTAATAAAAAGTAGGTACTAACAAAATAATAGATAAGTACTTGTTTCTAAGATGAAGGAATATGAGCAGTAGTTAATGTGACATTAATAAGGGATGTTGAATTACGTATTAGGTTCAGTTAAAAGACAGTGTGAGCGGAGGTAGCTATAAAATGTAACAGTTATGAGTATTATAACATATATTGCAAGTTATGAAAAACAGCTAAGTTTATAATAATAATACAACTTTTACAGAAAATCCTAAGATGTTGCGTTTGACTTCTGACCCTGTCGTTTTCGAGTAGGTAAGCCTTCGTTTGAGAAATGTAATGATATGCAAAAGCGTATATTGACCGACATAGCTTCAAACGAGAAACATCGCATTCTTTCACAGTGAGATATTTAGAGAGGTATATAAAGCAGCGGGAACAACCGCAGGCGGCCACATGTACAGGGTAATACTGTGAGCGTTCCGGGGAAACGTGATGATGTCAATGATTTATCCCTTTATAGCTATATTTATGTATATGTAAAGCTCTTGAAATTTTTAGGTGTCAGGAAATTTTCTTACAAGCTATTTGTACCACGGGGAGTTGCGCTATCGGAATAACTTTGATATGTTCATTACGTTGTATCATGTGTACATTATATGACAACCGGCAAGAATTGTTTTACAATACAATTTATGTGTCTTAAAAGAGGAATCAGTGAATAGCCATGGATGAAATATGTAAAAATATATTATTTAAATAGGTATTTTAATAATATTATATTGATAATATTAAGAAACTAGGCAATTTGACATTTACATGATAACTAAAAATTAAAAAGAGATTTTGATGCAAGTTTACGGACATCGCGAGCCTATTCATCGCGAACTATTAATATGTAGCTACCAGTTTAATACATAACATACTTTTCATATAATATATTATTATTAAATAATTAAAATAATCCTTAATGTAACATATTCAGAGGAAATAACAATTATTATTACCATTACTAATGTTACATAATCGTACAATACAGTTGAAAACTAAAATGGTTAAGTTTAAAATATTACTATTAACTACGTATTAACATCCACCTATCCACCTATCAACGTATCTCCATTTCTCTTCAAATACAAGTCACAACTTAATTATAACAAGACAAAACTCGTAACACCGTCCATAAAATTTCAATCAAGCCAGAGACCAGCCAAGACATCGGAAGTCCACTTAAAGCCCACCCTCCCGGCCTCCCCTAATTAATAATCAGTATTCCGCGGGCGCAGTGTCCGGCCTACGTGCTCCACTGCAGCGCAGCCAAGACTGCTCAGCCAAGAACCACCTATGGGATGTACGTGGCAGACTGAGATGGTCATTATGGAAATGATGGGACGTGACAAATTTGGGACATCAGACACTAGAACAAGATAAAATTGAAATTATCTTACTAAATACACCATTCACATCAATGACAGTCGTGTTCACTGTTAGTTCAAAAAACTATAAAATAACAATTAGAAATAGGTGTTACTTTTTATATATAAAGCCGTGTACAGTAATATTTTTCTACAACATACTTTGACATTCATATAAACTGAAGTCGTTTAGTGTAACATTCTATGCCTTTCCCGCTCAACTTTGATTGTATATTTTCATGAGCGGAATTGGCAACTGGCAACTGCTAGACCCAGGCGACCTTATTTACAAACAAAATTACAACCTCCCTGCACCGTACTCATAGTTACTGTCACGCTGTTATTGAAAGCATTACATTGAAATTCATCTCTATAATTTTCCAATTCAATTGCAATAGCTTAAACATTCAAAATAAACATGTAATGCAACAGCACACGGCTGAAATCTTTCCATCGTACAATCACGCGACCCTCAGTCGCGCCGCAACAGAATCGCCGCACACTTGTGCCTGCGACTATTCCACGCGATTACCATATCTGAAGTCGAGCATCTTGGAGCGCGCGGGCGACTATCAGCTGTATACATCTCAGATCCCCGTGTCGTGCAGTAGCAGGCGACCTTATTGGGTTAAGCGTTTATTCCTAAGGCTGCCGTTTATTGAAAACGGCCATATCGCTCGCCTCAGCAACTTGTTTGTTTTCATTGTTTTTAATTCATTTAAACTCCTATTATCATTAGTCTCACATTATGAGAGTTTATCTTCGTATTTCGTACCTGTAACTATTCACAATATTTAGTTTTTGATTTATTCTAAATCGCATATCTGTAGGTAAATTTATTGTTCTTCAAGTAGATACGTAAACGTGCACACTTTGGTAAAGGGCTATGTCCAGCAGTGGATTAATACAGTCTGATGTTCCCGACTAATAAAGGACTAATAAATCCACAAAGTTCTTATTTTTTTGGTTGACAACAATAAATTAATTACTTAACATAACCTCTGTGCAATTACATTACCTATCGAGCAGTGCGTTTTCTGTCATAAACCATACCGACCGACTTTCGTGGTGCCAATGCGAAATAACAGCCAATCTTCCTCATTCGAGATTTTCGCCGATAAAATATAATCCCGTCGAATTTCTAGCGCCGGGCCGCTCATTACCGCGATTTCTAATTCACGGCGCTGTGAAAACTCAAAACGCTAATGAATCGTTACTTTAAGCCGATCGTGTGTATATTCAAATGAGTCTCGCCGGAGCTTGATTAAAGAAGTGCTCGGAATCTTCGGAGCACCTGACTGTTAGTTAATGCATAACATAAACTACCCACGACTGCGGGCCAGATATAAATCCGTTTAAGTTAACTTGGCCACAGTCGCACAAGATTTCTTAAAGTTGCCTATGACGAGAATTTAATTGGGTACCTACTTTGAGGTGCAGCGTGAACTTTACAAAAGACGAAATACCGTATTTTTGTGACATAAAATTAGAACATGTACAACACAACACATGACTTGATACCTGCAGTGAACGCGTCAAGGCAATCATCATAGACCTCGCAGTCCATACGTGGTCGTAGACTGCAAGTTTGGACAGTTTTGTACTGTTCAGTAAAGGTAGTTGCGATTGACTCTTGGATGAATAAAAATATACTTTGGAGGGGATGTAGACCATAATTAAAACGTGCCACAGGTCTTCAAAGACGTTTAACAACTTGTGATAGGGTAATGATGTAACCAGGTAACTTCTGCCACTTATTGTAACTTGAATAATATGACAGAGTAGGCAAATCGTCAGACAGACCTGTGTTCAGAGAGATGACACTTTTGTTTGTACCTTGATATCTAGCCATAAATGAAGTATAAATTGCCAACTAAGACATATCTTAGGAATAAACATGACAGGAAAGGAAAATACCTTGGAACGCCTGTCTGATATTCTATTTCTCTAAATATTTTCCAGATAGCAAACTTATATTTACATTGTGAACTCCAACAGGACTGATTACAACTCCGCACTTATTTAACTTTGCGGACACAAACCGCACATCCGTGTATTCCAAACGGCACAGGCAACAATAAAAAAACACTAAAAGTTACCTGTCCCCCCCACCCTCTACTTGACTTCATTTGCAGTCGAGTCTAAGTTAAAATCAATTATGCCTGCGATTGTTTCGTTAGTGGGAGCAAATGTTTTTTTGTCCCTTTCCCCCCAGCGGTTCAATAATTGCCTCTCCCCCTTTCTTTGTATTCAGCGGACTGTCTCCTGTTCTGTTCGGATTTCTTTTGATGAACCCCAGTTCAAGAACTGCGAGTGTGCATTTTGTTCATTTGGCGTCTCGCTTTTTTTGTCAACCGTACTGCGGTATGCCGCTTGTGACGTGACTTGGATATTTTTTAAGTTCTGTAGAGATAAGTCAGCTACTTTGTAGGTAGCAGACGGAGGCTAGATTTTGTCGCCAGGGACTTGACTAGCACACTTTTTAAGTGCTTGGAAGTTCTGAAATAATACTTATATTTTTAAATTAGACTCCATTTAAGGGGTACGCTAAGAACTTCACGTGTAGGTATTAGTCAATAAACCCAAAAACACAGTAATTCTTACCGAGTGATCTCTAACCCGGAGTAGGTATACTAAGTACTTTAAGTAAGGGCGATAGAACAGATGGATGGGGTTTATAAATAATCATATCTGATGTGATCCTTCAATCTGATCTAATATTAATTTTGAAGTAATTCAGATCAGTTAAAATACATACATATGCCAAATACATATACATAGCTCAGAAGATTATGCCAAGACAGGGAGTGACATACGCTCATGATTTACTTTTATAGTTCACATCTCATACCCTAAAGAGAGAAGTGACGCAAGGAAGTAATGTTGGAACGAATACCTATGGTAAGACCACCGACTTTTGATTCATTAAAATTCTGGACCATTATTATTATGGCGAAGTTAAAGTATCTTTAAATAATTATATGTCGCTATAAACCTTGGGAAGAATCACCTTGCAAAGGTCCGAAACTTTTGTTTCTCTATCTCTTTGCTATCAGTCTACCACTTCTGAAGTTAGGGGGTGCGAAACGCGAACGAAAGGGATAATTGGACTGCGTTTTTGAATCACCGTAACAAACTTTATAAACAAGACTACCTTAATAAAGTACATGACTGTTAGACGAAAGTTACCTTTCATGTGCATTGTTATTAGTTATATAACAGAAATAGATAATATACATATATGAAAGATTTTCAAGTGCATTAAAAACAAGTAAAGTCGTCCAAGAATTAAAATTTACCAAAACTTACAGTATTTCGTTACGTATATGTACCTATATTTATGTATATAACGAAACACGACACAAATAGGATTATAATATTGCGGACCCGTAATTATAGGTTAAAGTTTCTTTAAAAATTGTTTTTATTTTTTTTTCTGAAAACGGCAAAAGCTTTACAATTGTAAAACAGCACTCCCGAAGTCGTGAAGTGAAGTAAACACGTACACGCCGTGACATGTCAACGTATAATTCACGTGTTTTTATTTCGACTTTCCCAAAAAAAATCACAAAAACACGATGATCCTCGTTTATATCAAACAAACAAAAACAAACAATTAGCTTCAATTACATTGCGATTACGGATCAGGAGGAACGACGATTCGATACACAATTAATGACCTTATTGCGTTGGAATAAAGCTCACGTTACTTAAAGTCAAAATGTTTCCAATTCCTTTATTTTTTCCCTTATAAGGCCGGCCCCACACAATTGTTGCCTCGCCAACGGACCAAATATCGCTGTATATTCATTATGCAAACGATTCATTCGAGTAGGAATGCTTTTTTCAGTGTCCGTTTTAATTCCAAGCGGCTGTACGTGCTATCGAGTGTCGATGAGAATTAAGAGAAAAGGGGGGTTTTAAATATTAACGCAAATGCTTTGATGATTACTAAACGATTAGATCTAGAGAGATGTGTTTATAAAATTGTAAAGGAAGTTAATAGTACAATTCGTTGCTTTCTAATTTTCTGTATCTAGCTGCACAAGGAACTTTATTATATATATTACAATATTATATAATAGGTGCAAATAAAATCATATCATTCTAGAAATATTATAAATATTCCAAAACATCTTGATATATTTTCAATTAAACATAAGCATATGTACGTCTATAAAATCGAATCGAATCGTCGAAGAATACGTCGATAAAATATTGCGCTACGTACGTAATGTAATGAGTATAAACAAGGCAATACAAAGATGGATACTGGACACCAAGTCATTAGACGACAATTCTATAAAACCGGTATGTCACGTACGGCGTTACGACGTTCTCTAATTAAAAACCGTAAATATCGGATCGGCCAGACCCGTCGTGCACCTAGTTTGCATTAATGTGGGCACAGCATTATGTATATTGTATGGAAACGTGATTAAGTTTTACGAGACAATTAGAAACGACATACATATATTTTTTATTTTACATTACTTATTTTATTATTATGAACCTTTAATAAATATAAAACTTACAGAATACCACGCCATCGTTTAAAATAAACAGCTTACCTGTGAAAAACGAAAAGAGCATTAATTACGAGATCATATATAAGTATCTTACAATGAAAAATATACATTAAATAATAATATTCTAAATACCCCTTTAAAGAGAATAAAGCAAGGACATATGCTTTGTAATTTTATTTTTAACCAATACAACAAAAAAAAAACCACCGCGCACTTTAAAGCTGTCTTTGGTTAACTAATCTGTCTCTACACGACATTCTCAGGTAATGTTTACTACAAGTCAAATTACCAACAAAAACTACACGCCCGAAGGGGTAGGCAGAGGAGTGTAATACATTCCCACATTTCACCAGTCACGTTTAAGTCCCACAATGGAATAGATGGTGACCTCGTTGGCATACACCGAGCACTAAACCAAGCTAATAAATTCTATTAGAAAACCTATGAATAATACAATCGTACCCGACTCGGGGTTCAAACCCAGGACATCTAGATCAGCAGTTGCGCTTTGCGACCACTCGACAAACGTCACAAAATATACAAAATAACGCAAACTTCTTAAAACATCAGTTGAACCTTAATTATCGGACATTATCTAAGAGCCACCGGGGGTGGCACAACTGTACCGAAGGGAGCATCCCTAATACGTTTACGATATAAAGAGGTATAAATCAAACTTAATACTGACTACACGTGTTGATAAAGCCCCACGCACACGTGTGAGCGTGTAACAGTTATGACACGCAACATGTTCGCACACACCCACAGCGATGTGTAATTGTGTATGTTGGTTTATACGATTTGTACAACATTCGAATGTGTGCGAACTTCTTCATCTGTATGCGTTCCAAGCGACGCTTTTCTTACCTTGAACACATTTAAAATATTGTTAGTTATTACACATGTTGGATTTTTGTCGATTGTTATCATCTACGCCGTCGGTTTTGGGAGTTTGAGGCCACTAGCTAATTCACAAGATTTTCTTTCCCAGCAGTGGTAGTAAAAAGGGTTGCGGTGATATAAGAACAAACGAAAAACGTTTTACGTTTAAACGATCTGACACTCATATATATTTGTGACAAATCTTAAATAAGGCATTAAGGATGAGGTAAGAGACAATTCTGTACTGCATACATATAGGTACTCTTTATAAGCTGTAAACGGAAATGTATGAAACCTGAGCTGATACACTTCTCGTCTTAGTGTGTCTGCACACCACGTCTCCTAACACACAGACATCCGAGCATTATTGTCACCACGTATCATTTAGAGAAACTTACGATAAGTATTTTGTCACAGAAGGAATCAGAACAAAGTGTTGATTTATAACCATTGATATTTTGAACATGTTTAACTTTTTTCTAAGACACAATAAACACTTAATTTCGTTACACATACAATAGATACATGAGACTACGAAAAGTAGTTCTTGAATTGTCACCCGATTCCAGTCTTCGTCTTTTGTTCTAGATAATAAACCAATCATCTACCAAGTCTTATAAAACGTGATGCGTGTTATAAAGCAACAAGAAAACGCACCGATCTATGTTAATAACCAAATCAGTTAGCATACAACAAACATATTCCGAAACATTTCATCTCGCACTACCTACACATCTTTCAGATAAGCGTGTGTTAGTGTGAAAATGGAATTAAGGGGGGGGAAATGCAAAGGAATCAGCCGGGCGGGGGCCTAAGTGTCCCCGACCGGACACTTTGAACGAATTATGACGGTCATTATTAGAACGTGGACAGAATTAAATTGCCTCCACACCGCCCCCCTCGCCGTAAGTAAGTACACCCGCATAATGATACCTGTCTCGTGCCCTGATACTCGTAAGTGGATCTCTAGTAGATTTCTGTATCTATCTTTTTATTACGTAGAATTAATTCCTGCGCTTCTGTAATTGATTAGATTGGATTTGAACTTTTAATTTTATCTGCACGTGTATTGTAGTGGTCGTGTCTGTCTTGTACAGCACTCTAGATCGGTATGAAGTACTCCGGTCACGTTACAAATGTACAGATTACAAATTTCATTTAATTTTACACATACATATAAGACCTATACAATGCTTCATCATTTTTGTCAGATTCTATTTTAAAATAGTAGCGAAAATGTCTTAGACCATGACTTGCATATGATGTAATGTCAAAAGTTTTTAGGTTATAAGGAAAATTACATACATATTTAAACGCAAAATAAGCATTTTTATAAGTTTAAACTTGAAATTTAGAAATCAATTCATATAATATAGAGACAATTTCCTTTCTTATGAAACGAAACAAAATATAAGTCTACGTCAATGACCAAACTTTGTATTTTAAATGATTATTATTAATGTAAATGTATCTACAATCAGACGGGTGACAGCTAAATATGAAACTATCATCACTACGCCGGCATTCCGGCTGAGAATCGAACCTGGGGTGCTCCGACCGCATCGCCACAAACCGGCGTCGTGGCACGATCAGTAATAATACGTATACATTTCAAACAGACATTACGTGAAAAAGTACGTTTTTAAAACGTACCATTTATATCATATTATTTGTTACTATATAAGTATAAACATTACCTGCGCGTCCTCATGTACGCAGGGAGAGAAGCTGATAATTATTTGAAACTGTCGCAATTAGATACCATAATCAAATAGTACATTATCGTCAGACATATTTTATCACGAACGATAAACGTAATCATGAGAAAGTACGACATGTCAGAAAAAATCAATAGTTTCGTGAAGCGTAAAATCCCAGATCCTAGTAATTATTTCATTTAGATATAGTATGATTGATTAAATCACTCGAAATCCTATATCAATCATGATTAAAAAGTGATTATGATTATCACCGAGAAATATGAACGGAATATTTCAGTACCAATAACAGACGTGACTGTCCACATTTTTAGTAATCGTGTTACGAAAGGTGAAGATTAGTTGGAGTCCACCTGATGGAGTGAATATGCTTTTGTTTTATGTACGTTTCTGAATTGTTTGCTCTTATGACTGAGTATTGTGTTTTACTGACATACAAGAGCTCTCTTTAGAAGCCGGAAAAGCATTGGTCACTCCTCGGGTGTTGCAAATGTCCAAAGGCGACGGTGACCACTTACATGCAGTTGGCTCGCCTGCCTATTTGTTAGTCTAAATATAAAAAAATACAACGGTGCTTCTAAGATGTGCCCTATCATAAGTATCGAGTTTTTTTGAAAAAAGATTGAGCGAGAGCAAAAGAATAGACAACAATAAAATAGAAGTTGCTTTTTTTGAATACTTGAAAACGACCTTTAATTGGACTGCTGGAATAGAATCGTCAGTTACTTCAGTTAACAGCAACTGTTAATAGGAACGTTAGTTACTTATCTCGGTCAATAAGTTAGTTCTGTAAGCATGTTATTGTTAAAAATATTACTTAATATACATACGTAACGAGTCTGCAGGAATGGGACAGTTAGTAATATTAGTCTACATGGTACACGTTGTTTTGTATTCATAATAACAGTATCTCTTTGTGGTTGGTCACAGACGCGTTGCTTTTCCTGAGGACTGTTATAGACGTCCTTAGTATACTAGCACAACAACAAGTTTTTAGGGTGAAGAGCAACGAATTTACCTGCAATCCTTAACGTGCCAGCAATTATTATATTAGGAGTTGCAAGGAAACAAAGACATGTACTGAATGCGCCACGTTATTGCTACATCCGCTATGTACAAGATTGTATCTCCGAATTGCGGTTAAATATATCCGTGTCTGAACAAAAGGGGTTATATTGTTAGACGACATAACACTAAAATAGTAATCATAAAAATATTTGTATTTCTTAAATACATTGGTGATAGATGGTTTTGTGACTTAACGCTGCTTGTTGCCGCATAGGACCTTCGTATCATCATCACAATTACTGAGTCTGCGTGCCTCGTTGGTCGAGCACGACTGCCGATCGAGAGTTCCTGGTGTCAAATCCCGGGTCGGGTACTATTAGATTTTACTAATTTATAATTTCTAATAGTGACTCGGAGTTTGGATCTGTGTCCGGTGTATGGCAATAGGTTCACCACCTATTCCATGGGACGTAAACGTAATTGGTGAAACGTGGGAGTGCACTCCTTTGCCTAACCCTTCGGGGATAACGGGCGTGATGTTACTGTTTTTAAATCACAATTGTTAGTCTGTCCGATTCAATTGCTAGATATTGGCGACCCCCCCTAACTAACATCGTCGCGCTTTATCGTCTTTGTTTATGTAGCTATAGTTAAAATCCAGTACAGATTAGACCTCATTTTGAACAGTCAGTGTAACCCAAGTTTCCAATTTTAAAAACGTGAGATATGGTATCGTATGTTACAATAGAATTATTATTTTTCGCGCAAGTCACAATAAGTACTCGAAACAGTAACGCGTTCAGTTAACAATTGTGGATTAAACGCAATCGTTTCCCCACACGTCGCGTTGCGATAGCGGGCAAATTTACAAGAACAAAACCAACATTATCAATAGATTAGCTCGCACCGACACTGATAGCGGCAATGGTAACCTGAAATCGGTAGATTTGCTATAATCTCCACAAACTCGTTGAGCGATAAAGGTTGAACCGCGGTACACGTTATAAGCGACACGACGAAATTTTAGATACATCTTATAACTTTTACGCCTGCTTCCGCTGCGATTCGCGCTGTTGAATACGACTGTTGTAATAATATTTATGTTTATCAGGTGTTGTCCTTCATCGACTATTTGGCACCATGAGTTTAACAAAGCAATTGATACATAGACGTAATATACCTGCTACTTATAGTGTGTTATAAGGGTAACCAGTTTGTACATTTTATTAGAATAATTTAAAGAAATATTTATATATTTTTTATTTTTATTTTATTTATTTTTTTATTTTTAATATTCGGTAGGCCGCCAAAACCAACTGACTCTGGCTACGTATAACGGACGCACGCTAGGGCTCGACGACGCAAAGTGGCTGGCAGTGGTTGGATGCGAAGAGCTGAAGATCGAGCTCAGTGGCGTGCCATTGGTGAGGCCTATGTCTAGCAGTGGCCGGGTGTAGGCTGATAATGATGATGCTACCCCCTTTCCTCACCCCCCTCCCGTTGTAACATTATTTTATATTAGAAATGACCACATTATGTCAGAACTTAAACGACTTAGTCCTTATAGAACGTAAATAATCTAAAAATATATTAAATGGTATTTGATCCATATTATCGTTTCAATAAACGTTTTCTAAGATTTTCAGAATTCATTTACAATTCGCAGTAAATTTTGTTTTTCTCACAAAATGTCCTAATTCGTCTCTGTCGTCTTTATTATAGATTTGACAATATCCAAACAAAGAAGATGCATTAGATTATAAATGAATTGACACAAAGCAGTGTTGGGAGCGGAGAATTGGAGCAGAATGGGTGCAGGTGATTCCTCACGCGACACGGACACCGCATTCTCGGGAAATGGCTAGGCTGTTTCACACTGGGCGATTGTTACGTGCACAATTTGCGTATAATTAGAAAATCGTTTAATTTACTATTATCATAGAAATACTTTTAAAAATTTTAAAGTTAAGAGTACCACCAAAAACAATTCATCAACAGCTTATTTTAGTACCAAAAGAATAAGTATGGTCATATTCTCCGTTGTCCAAGAGTTCAATAGATTTCTGATGTCTTCGAAAGGATTTAGGCAGACTGCGCTTGCTGGGTTTGTCATATTATCACTTGCCTTCCCCGTTACCTACAGCATTAGTTATGTTATATTTGAAAGAAGCGTAAAATTTCATTAATTAATAAAAATCGAATTCCAAAATAATAATGGTGAATGGCAGAAATTTAACCCACTTTACTATTCACAGCCATAATAAAATAAATCACTTACAACATTTAAAATAAAGACAAGATGCAATATACC
>DWME01007774.1:0-12292 GCA_018244795.1 Parelbella ahira ahira
TGACTAGCCACTTCTGTATTAGAAGTGATCATGCCTTCTTCAGTACAAAGCGTTATCTCATTTCGGTTTTAATAATAACTTTAAATTATGATTTTGATGATTGTATTGATTTTTCTTTAGTTATTTTCCATGTACCTACTTTTTTCATGCATATACATATCTGTCAATATAATATATTATCAAGTATACTTTGTAAACAAAAAATTGTATGCAATCATTTCACAGCCCAGTTGCTAAGGCCATAAACAGTTTCAATGCCATGTCATACACCAATTTATTAGATTTTGCGAAATGATTTTCCTAGTTTTATCCTGCGTTTGGTATTTTACTATTACTACCTTTTCGTTATAAATAGACCGCAAACAATTCAAAAGCCCGAAAGCACCTTAGCTTATCAGCAGACCAAAAACGTCTTAAGTTCGTTAAATTTAAGCTTATTACGCTGTTTCTTTATTAAAACGTTTATAGGTGTTATGCCAAAAGTGTATACATCTATCATAAAAAGAAAATTACGACAGGTTCTCCAAAGATCTGTTCAAATCCAATTTGGAAAAGTTTTCGCCGCCATTTTATTTTTAACCTGTGATACATCTTCCAGGGTATTAACAGCATTACGCCGAGGCGGGAAGTGAAAAATCTAATAAAGCCTAGAGAGCTCTCGAAAGTTATCCAAACGTAAATTAGTAAAAAATGTATAATATAATATATTTGTATTATCTCGTCACGCCCCGTGGTATAATCCCGGGGAGCGTCTCAAGGGAATTAAGTAATTAAAACAAACACGTCAACGGAATACTAAAAGGCAAGATTTTATGTCACAAAGTTGTTAGAATCTCGTTTAATTAGTAATGTTTGAATTAATTAGGTAATAAATACATTATATATTGAGCTTGTATTAAAATAAATATTTTGAATTGCAAATGTTTCAATATATTAGTGCTTTCTAAAGGTATTCAATTAGTGATGTTAAAATTGAGTAACACCATAAAGTAAAGCGTTAATAATTGAGCCTGGATTTAATAATTACACAAGATATTGAATGAGCAGAAATGAGAAGATTTGTACGTTGGCATCCTTTGATGATTAATATGTTTCTGTCAAGAGAAATTGTAGGAATAAGTTTAGAGTATATAAAACGTATTAAGAGTGACTTGCTGGTTTCAACTCTATTTTGAGCCCTACTTTTAGGCAAGAATCTGTATCTCTAACTAAGCCATGACATGAATATCTTACATCATAAGATCCCAACGCGCATTGATGGGAATACGCATAAGCTGTCCCATTCTTTATGTGGTGATTTGAAAGGTCTTTAAGGGCTCCAAAGTGTTTGACGATTGTCGCCCGATGATAAGAACTAGGATCGAAGCAAGGAGACGCGTGCGTACTTAACTTGTGAACTTGACGGTGATAATGAATTATTTATAAACACATGTTTATTATATCGATGTTGTTGTATGCGTGCGAATTGCGGTGGATGTGTTGAAGCCGCAGTATGCGAATCGACAAAAATATTCCACGTGTACACCTGAATTTAATGTATATCTCACAATTGCTGTTGTTCTTGTCCGCAGAGCCTCTTGGGCGAGCTGAACCGTGAGCAGGATGCGTTCATTAAGGGACAGGGCGGCAGCGGCGCCGCAGCCGTGCCGCCGTGGGTCGGCGCTCCCAACGAGGCCGCGCTCAAGGAGGAGTGCCTCTCGCTGTCTACTGTAAGGAATTAAAAATGTTCTTATATATTTATTTGTATTACACAAGTACCACATGTTGTTATACGGTCATTCCAACCACGTGTGTATCGTAACTAAGCCAGGTCCATCACGGGATAACTACAGAGCACTGGTGCTAAATATCTCTATCCTTACATATGTACCTGTGCCTCTGCCATATTTATTACTATCTTCGTAAACAATACGAAGTAACTTAGCCTGTTTTCACTGTTATTAAATGTTGGGTCATCATCATCAGCCCGTCTTACTGCCATTGCTAGACGCAGCTCGCCCCAAACAGGGTTTTTGTGTACAATTCGCGAACCGCAAAGAAGCTTTCATCAGCTTCGGACTCCTGTTCTGTTTCAGGATCGTCGGAACTTCGTGCGCGCTCCGCCGGCCGGCGTGGAGTTCGACTTCGACTACGACAAGATGTACCCGGTCGCCGTCGCCATCATGGCCGAGGACACCAATCTCTCCAAGATGCGCTTTGATCTCGTGCCCAAAGTGTGAGTTAATATTTACCTATATCGCTTTTCTCCTGTGTCTTGTGTATCTTGAAAGTTGTGAACTCAGGAGTTTCTTTTAATTGTCTCCGAATCCTCTATTAATCCTTACGAAATTTAAACGGGTACCAACGTTTATCGTAGTCTACAATTGAAAAATGTAAAGAAGCAAAATTTATTTTCTAGATTTTTGAATTTGATTTTTGTATAAATTGTCCGTGTACAATTTGTGATGTGTTTCTCCTCAATGTCCACAGTGCATATAAATAATGAAAAATCACTTACAATTTAATCTTATTGAAATACCTTGCAGCATTGGTGCCTAAAGGCAGAGGTGTCAAAATCACCTGGTATTTGATGCTAGTCACAAGATACCTATTATTCATAGGATGATCTATTTCAGTATCACGGAGGAGAATTTCTGGCGGAACTATTTCTACCGCCTGTCCCTGATCTGCCAGGCCAACGAAGCCGACGCCGCCGCCGCCAGCCGCCAGGCCAGCGCCGACGATTCCCAGGGTATGTGCGCTGAACAATTTATATCCAGATTAGTGTTTTCAAGGGAATTTAGACAGATATGTACATACAGCTGAGGATATGTCCCGTATTGTCTGATGGTTAGGGAGAACTAGTAATGATAATATTGTTAATGAATAATTAGTATCGATTCCTAGCTAAATAGAACCCCCGGAAGCTATCGAAGTAAACATCTGATACATATTTGGATACTAACATATGATTTTATTTAGTAGTAACGAAGTCAATGTAGTAATATAGTAATGAAATAAATTACACCAAGTTTCGTTATACCAAGTAAAGCGTGCAAATTACGCATATCTTCAGCGTTTGATTAATTCTTTTTATTTCGCTAGGTTTTATTTTCTTTTTCTACACAAGCAAAATAACCTTACAGCCAAAGTGTCAAAACCAATTAACTATCAGGTAATTGTGTCAACAGATAAACACAGTTAATTTGCTAAATACTAAGAATCAAACTTCTGTACGGAATCTGCTATTACGTCATCCATTAGTGACCATGACATTTAGTTGTTTTTCCTTTTTTTGTTTATTTCGTTACCATTTATTTTGTTTTTACTATTTATGTTTTTACCCCCTCCATCACCATATCGACAGATGAAAGGTCCACGGACGAGAGTCTTAGTGCTAAAGAGAAAACATCGCAGCAATCGATAGAGGATGCAAAGAAACGCATTAAATCGTTGAAAGTCGATAGAGAGAACGACGACGGTAAGCTTCTTGATATGTAATAATTATATTAAACGTCATGCTTGAACTTCAATGTTGTCACCATTAACATTGCTTCGACAACATTGTACGTAACTGCGATGCCTATGCAGGCTTTCATCGTGACAGAATTGACGGCAGTTATTAACAATTGATCATAGTATCTTATATACATATGTACGTATGATATATATATACGAAATATTTTATTAATGATTGAGTATCGTTTAAAATCAGGTTTAGAATCGCATCCTCCCAAGGTCTGAGTTCTACATCAATGTTTTCTATAAGTGTATGATAATCAGACTCTCGTTCTATAGAGAAATTAATTTGCTTTGACCAAAATGATAATTAACCTAACTACGCATTATTGACGTTTTGAAAATTGTGAGGTATTCCCAGTTCACCCTCCTCGCTCGTGCCCTTTCCATTGTTGTGTATTATTTTGTTTTTGGTATCCCATGTTTTGTCGCGTCGCGATGATTTCTGTCTGTTGATTGATTAGTACGACGATTTATAACCAACTTTGAGAAATTTACATACCGTATTATCAGCATGCTTACACTTCTACTGTAAATATTCACCTCCAGTATCGTGAACCATTTACGCTTCGATTCTTTCATATATTTTTCCATTTATATTTAACACTGCTCCACGTTTCCTAATTAACAAAATGAAATACGACGAAGCATTTTTAAGTTCACCTTTCTACTTAACTTTTGATAGGTTCCAGCAATTTTTCATCTTATAACTGTTACCTTGACAAGGCATCTGTAACTGTTCATGTAAATTGACATTTAATTTTCTTTCATTTCTATTCACTATACTTTTATGTGGTATTTTAGTGGATCTGGTGAACCGCACCTACGTTTGGCTCGTGACCACCAAACCATCTACATGAATCAAAATAGGAATCGTTATATTATCTGGTGTATGGTGTGTTTTTAAACATGTTTTTTTCCATCCTTGGAATGCAGCTTAAGCAAGACGCACGGACAAGCAAGGAGCATCCGCAATCACTAAATATGAAGTAACATCTCGGGTGAAGAATATACGATCCATTTCTGAAGTATTTTCCAATTCATACGAATTTATTGCTCTTATATTGTTACATAAGCTGCTGCTATGAAAGCGTTGAGCTTGGAAATTAAATTATTTTCGATTAAAACTAACTGCTGTTTTGCCATTTCGAGTTTATTGGCTACTCAAGCTACTATTTTCGTTTCACTTGGTGTGGATCGTATATTAGCCGCGCCGATATCGAACAAAGATGCTTGCGTTAATCCTAATGTATTACGTTTGAAATGGGTTCTTCTCGTGTGAAAATATTACCTACGATCTTGACAAAATAATGCCACAATAATGATATTGTATTAATGGGTCACGAGTACGAGTATCACACCGAGTAGTGATAGATATGTGTACATTGATTTAGCGGAGCAAATTAAAAAATATATTGATATCAAAACGGTACAATATATAAAATGAAATAAAAAAAAATACGTTAAAAAGCAAATGTTTACGCTCAACATCGTTTTCAGCTCACTTAACACTTATAGCTTGATGTATATCGTCGATATAATTATTGTTAATGATGAGATAAATGATTTGTACTGTGTATTCTGGCATTATTGTCTCAAGCTGAATCGGTCCTGTCACTGTTACTCCCTTCACTAACCTTCATTATTGTTTCAAAGTTACATCCCTATAGAATTTACTGCTGTTGAGACCCATTATTTTATATGTAACTTATATACTTCTATATCACTATTATATCATATCCTCGTTCTCTTTATGTCGTGTGTCGTTTATTGATGTTATAGTAATGACAATATAGCTTCTAATATGTACGTTGATTGTACGAGATGTATCAAAATTATATTTATGTTACCGGCCTCATCTATTATCTATAGCTGTTTAAATCTTCCACGTCTATTTTCAGAGCGATGTCTTTATCAAATTTAGATGAGTGCTTCGTTGTTAATAATTTAGATGTCTATTTATTAGCCACAACCTTTGGTATTACAGAGATATTATATTTATTTATATTTTACTTATCGCCCTTAGGTTATTTCACAGTAATTGCAACTCTGACGTATACAAATTTATTAAAATCTTTCTCGATGGATTCTTAATTCATGTAAAGTGAATGTTATATATATTTATAAGTAAATAAGGCCATATATTTAATATAGTGTTTCACATACATTGTATCTCTGTTTCGTAGAGTTGAACTGTTTACACTTACTCCTTCGGAGGTTTGAACATTGCTACCTTTCTTATGAGTCCTGTATCTTCGCTTTCAATACGATTCCGCTTGTGGTGGCTGCGTGCTGTTTTGCGTGATTTTGGTTTTCCTTCAGCTTTTTTATATTTCTCAAAGTTGGTTTTTGTTTGATAGCCTGCTGTTTTTTTTCTTTCACTTCTCTTTACTGTTCAGCGCGTTGTAGCAATGTTGAAACTGATCTTTATGTGTATATATATAAATGTGTTACAACTCATTATGTGTTATAACTCATTAAATTTTCTAATTAATGAAGTTTTATGATCACAGACAGTTGTTTGTCAATGTGGTTTATGAAATCTTTTTCGAAGACTTACTAGTACAGTCGGTTTAAATTCATTGCAACCTGTTCTTAACTTAATGATTGTTAACATCATTGGCACACATAAACATACTAGCAACTCGCCACTAATCGATGTTGGTGTCATATAATATGATAGCTTCAAACGTTTATCTTTCTACGTCGTTATGTAAGTCTTCGATAAAATGTTCGCAGATTTTTGAACTTTTGGAATAATCAAGTATAGAATAATTTGTTTCATGTGTACCATCGATACCTACAGCCGCGACATATCACTTATGGGTGACAGTCAATTAAACATTCCCATACCGATTGCATTCATTACAGTTCCCAGTTTTATAGTGTACGTCGCTCACAACACTACTGTCTATCGCCCGCGATTCGTTTTATAATTGTTTACAACCGTTATAACTTCTATTATATGATAATGATAATCAAATTCGTATTAATCTGGTGTTTATAATGTTGTGTAGAATTAGTTGGTCGGTTGGTTGGTTCGTTCGTTGGTCGTTTGGTTGGGCGCGGTGCGTTCGTGCACTGACATTGAACGTATGCGACGACACGGTGATATAGTACAGGCCTAGTAACTGTTGCCGATCTCTCCGCTTTCATTCCTCGAGTAGCTTCAGAGTATTCGTAGCAATAATATTATACGTGTGATCGGTTCGCTGAACAAGTAACTTCTGTATGTAATGTATGATTATTATTATTGAAATATTTATTCGGTGTTCTAGTGGTGATTAAGGAAATGGTATTTAACCCCTCTCTCTATCGATGTTTTTGATCTCAATGTTGTTTACTAAAACTATGGATGCTAGTGTTAATGGTGATTTGTGGTTTTTGTCTATTGCGTACGGATAGTTCAGTAGATGGATGGTGTACAACGTTACATGGATGGGTCGAAGGAGTCGCTCAAAGAGCTGATCGGACGATTTAGAGATGGGATTTAGCAGTATGCGTAAATGGATTGACTGTGTACAAAAAGATTCTTCTACTGAATTACCTGTATTGGTATGATAATGGATTCGTAAAATGGCAACGCTGTCAACTATTATCTTCGTGGTATCTTCACCGCTTCCACGATCGTTTAAATGGTACTTAACGAGTATTACAATTCAGTATGACGCGTTAGTGGATTGTTTAGTTGGAACGTTGCGCCCCTGTACCTTACTGTAGCGACAGCATAAAAAGTATTAACACTTTCTATTGTCAATACTTGAAAAAAAAATGTTTAGTGAATTACGACATATTAGTTGATAACTGGCATTTATAGTTAGTTATTATGAATTGAAATAATTATATTATTCTAAAATAACATTGGTCTTGTCATTTCGATGTAATTTTTTGTTTTACAAAATAAATAGTCTTTTGTTTTCGTCACCTTAACTTTTTTATCTGGATACCAGCAATGACAAGGTATTGTGATTGTATTTTGATTAATACTAATGCAGCGGAGTTGGATTATTCTTAATTTAATTTTGAAAAATTACAGAGCAATGGGAGAAAGAGTTAGAGGCCGAATTGAAGGAGTACGAAGTGGTGGCGGATAAGACTAGCGACGATAAATGGGAGAAGGAGTGCGAAGATCTGCTCGGTGATGACGTGGATCTGAAGTAGACCGATCGTTTGTAAGGTGAATCGCAGTAGACCGTAGTAGACCTGAAAAGACCTAAGTAGACCAAGTTACGACACGTGGTGTTCATATGTAGCATTTATATTTGCTGTGAAATTATTATACCAAAATGAATTGGCAATGTTTTGTACTACTTTAGATTTTTTGTTGCAAAAGTAAAAAAATAATTAGTTCCAAAAGAAAAAGCAAGGGTTGGTCGAAAGTAGATTTTATATCATTCCTCTCTTATTCTTATTAACGTTGTTGCTGTATGTTTAAGCTAAGTCAGAATATTACAAAATTTTGTTAAGACAAAGTGTAAATCAATGCCAGTTCGTATTATCTCTGAAAGGAGCAGAATCAGGTTTGATCTTAAGCTTGATTTGTGGCAGCTTTAATAGCTGGGTTGGTTGCTTCGAAGCCATCTCAGGTATACTCCTAAGGACTGGTCGAGGTCAGGTCGTAAAGTATCAAGATAATGTTGTCTGCTTGAAGGGTGTGATGCACTGGAACACAGATGCAATTGATTGCACTTTTAATAAAACTGGGTGCAGTGGAGGTGTCCCTTAATGTTATTTTGTTATCATTACACGAAGCCCTTTACGGGGTGGGTGAAGAGCACCGAGTGCCAAATGTATCTATTGCTACAGACCTCACGTGCTTTTTCTCTATGCATAGCTCTGAAGGGTATTCTAAATCAAGTTTTACTGTTAGATAATTAACTTGGTAACTTTTTCTTATAATAATTTAGAAATAGGCAATGAATAATATGGTTACTCTATAATCCACCTTATATTATGTTCCATATTCAAAAGTTATATATTTGAGTGTGATTCGGGGTTCAGTTATATATTTCTTCAAACCTCAAGAGTTTAGTTTAAGTTTTGTAAAGTGTACAAGTGTAATATACATATAAAGTTAATTATATTTAATTAATATTGTTGTAAATTCAGTTTCGATGTATTGAGTTTGTGTTTATTTGTATGCGTTCGTGAACTGTATGTTAACGTGTGGTGAAATTATATGAAAATAAAGTAAAATTTCCGTGTTTAAATGCAAGTACGCCTGTATTATTTTAGTTTGTATATATTATTAGTTAATATTGTTTGTGAGAGCAGTCGCTCAAATTTTTTTTTTGTATTTGCCGATGTTGGCAATTCGCGGGCATTTCCTGTTTAAATAAAACACCTTGTTCTGTATCGAAGCGCAAATAGTATGTGTTTTTTAATATCTGTGAACATTTCACAATAATATGTTAATAAATTGTGTTGTTAAAAAATATGGATTGTTTATTTTTTTATTAATTTCTTTATTCTTGTTTATAAAAGTGTTACAGAAGGATGAAGTGTGATTTTTATAAATGTAACGTCACGTTTGTAATCCCCGAAGGGTTGGGCAGAAGAGTATAGTAT
Source organism: Parelbella ahira ahira (assembly GCA_018244795.1). Taxonomy (NCBI): domain Eukaryota; kingdom Metazoa; phylum Arthropoda; class Insecta; order Lepidoptera; family Hesperiidae; genus Parelbella; species Parelbella ahira. The sequence goes on from DWME01007774.1 coordinate 9,067, forward strand.
ACTGTCGCATTTTATCAGCTACATTTACATACGTCTCACCATGGAAAGGAGATGTCCAGCTTTTAGTGTCATACACCGGGCACAGAGACAGACTCCGAGTCACTGCTAGAAAATCTAAATTATTTATATATACTTAGGTATAAAGATTAGCTGACAATCCTAGGATTTCAAAAAATGATGTATCGCACGATGCATCTTGCGCATACGGTACCTACTGACATAATCCACATTTCCTCACTTTCCAGATTTTAGACTAAATATAGGGTTAAGTAATTACATATAACTTTTGTCGAAATTCAATAATATTGTATCAGTATCTATTATCTTACAATTTTTACACCTACGCCTACAGCTGTACGTAGTATCTTCGAAATTAATTGGATGACCAATAAAACACGTTCGTGTTCTTCAATGAATTTATTAAATCTATTGATTATTTATTTTATTTGAACTACTGAACTACCGTCATAATAAACTTGTAACTGAGGGCGATTTTAACGCCTAATGATATTTTCTACCTGTCTACCTCGGGTGGATGATGACAATTCTTGGTAGGTGTCAAAAAATTATATAGATATGCACATGCAGTAATATGTGAATAAATATGCAATTAATGTGAATAAATATGGAATTACTACAAGTATTAATCGTTTACTACCTTTTTTTTATAAAGTGATCATGCTTGTGCTTTCAAAAGACGTAAATATAGGGCGCTTCTAAAGAGCGTAATGTCTAAAAACTGGTAAAAATATAGCTTTATCTGCCATAGCATGACTTAAAGGTATTCATTGAGGCTATAATTGAAAACACTTTTTGGCACATTACGTACATTCTTAAAACAAATTTAAAACGCAAATAACTATCAGTGTCGAACAAACAGCAAAGCATACATAGTATAGTGTATTTACACAAAGCATTGTCCGTTCAATATTTGTCCATCAATATTTGTGTTCCCTTGATGCTTTCAAATTACGGTTTATTTTACAAGTATACATTCGACGTATAGACCAGATACTAACGAGGGAGTCAGATGTTTCCGAAACCGGCGTGTGTGTATGATCAGAGCGATGAAGACAGAAAAGGTAGGATAGGTCCGTAAGGATAATTGGTACTTTGTGCTATTTGCTTACCCTGTTAGAGATCTGGCGTGATTACATAATAATAATATGCCTTTTGTCAAATGGAACAGGTAAGTTCCGTTCTGACGGACTGGCATGTGTCACGAACAAGCCATTAAAAGGATGGTTTTGAAAACATAATTCGTAAATAGCGTAATTTATGCTTATTGTGACGAAATAGTCGTGTTTTGTCGGAACTAAAGGCGTTTAAGCATCTATCGTTCCGCACTGACCAGCTCGGTGGATGATGTCCTTTACTCTTATGTTGAGAGGAAACCTGGTCCAACAGTGGGATGATAAAAGGATTGATGATAATGAAAGGCGCTTACAATGTAGGTAAAAACACTGCCACTTCAGTTTGCTAATCCCCTATTAAGTATTGTCTTATTACAATATCACATAATTATTATCTTTATTCCATCTACAGTTTTAAACGCAGACAAATTTTATTAAGAATGGAAATAAATAAAATATGCACAATAATCAAATATTGTTTTAATTAACGTTGGTCAATGGTAATTAGCTAAGCTGAAGTAATCGCGGTTATTTATACGAGGTATTATATTTAACTGAAATTACGATACGCGAGCAAAAAGCGAAGACTCCGCACGTAGTTTAAGATAGAAACATACTTGATGTAGACAATATAAGAGTGGACTAAATGTACTTCCCAGTAGAACGCTGCGGTTATAATCACGAATAATACTATTTTTAATATATACTACCATACTAATCCATGTATGTACATATGTATACAAATTCCATACTACTATTATAAATACGAGGGTATGTTACCTTTTCAGTCGTAAACCGCTGAACTGATTTGAATCGAATTTGGTTCAGAGATAGTTTGAATCCCGGGGAAGGACATAGATTACCTTTCATCGCGAAAAATGAATTGAAGTGGTTGATACAGGGGATAAAATTCCGTATGGGTGTTCATGATTATCAAAATTAAAACCATGATTCTCTGTATTTAGGCACTTAATAAGAGGTAAATCAATAAAACAAAAATGTGTCATCATCATTATCGTCAGCTTCTTGATGTTTACTGCTGGACATAGGCCTCCCCTAATAAAATGTCTCAAACGATGGTAATTACCTATATTATTGTGATACGTATATGAATGTAGGTTGGCGTCACTAGCGAGTGTGTTTCTGCCTTAACGAAAATTAATCTAACCTTCGGTGTGGACCTTCGGGCTGGAGTCATTTTGACTAGCACACTGTCCAGGTTTGAGTCGGTTACTTGTGATTACAACGCTTAGTGGTTTCTATATGATATTGGCATAACAGAAAGTGTTCGTGAAGAAAGTCTCTCATAAATTTAGTTATTTTTTTGTATCTAAATGTGATAATAAGTAGTGTGTATTCAATACAATAAGTACGTAAAGAGAAAAATTCGATTTTCATATCATTGCCTGTTTACGTATGAATTTTCTATGTATCTACCTTTAACAGATAAAACAATTTTTATATTTTTTTAAAATGTGTTTTTAACAATATAATCATATATGTACTTATATGCTAGTAAATTACCAACAGAAATTCTTTTTATATCATCATTGTCATAATCATTAGCATCGTTGATATCAGCCGGCCTCAGACCATTGCTGGACACGGGCATCTCTCAAGGCACGCCACTATGCCCGGTCTCTAACTTTCGTAATTATTTAAAACATTAAATTAACATTATTTTTATCTCCTTCACAATCTAAATAATCATATTATGTATATTAGTAGTGCGTATGAATGTTGTAATTTTATTTACATTTATTATTCGGTTCTTGTTAATTTAGAAAAATCACGTTTCAAATCTTTACGCTCGGAAGCGTGTTAATACATTGAATGTTAAATTAAGAAATGTGGCTGCCGCGATGGAAAATTCGTAACACCAAGCCTGTAATCCACGAAGGGTAGGCAGAGGAGTGTAATAGTACACATGTACATGAGTGAAACATGGGGTTTCACCAGTTACGTTTACGTCCCATGGAATACGTAGTAGGTCTGTTGCCATACACGGGGCACAGACCAGACTCCGCGTCACTACTAAAAATTCTAAATTATAAAAATCTAATAGTACTCGACCCGGAATTTAAACCCAGGAC
>DWME01007775.1:0-12291 GCA_018244795.1 Parelbella ahira ahira
ACTATGCGTAATGCACCACGTCAGCAGGAAGCTGTAAAAAATCCTTGAGATATGTGTGTGTTATTTAATAAATTGAGCTTTCAGAAGTAAAATAAACTCTAACTCAATAATATTCAGTTCAGATTGTCCTGCAAAGAAATGATTACGAACACTATATTTTTGGCATAAGTTCAAAGAGACGTCTTTGGCTGGAATAACCATACGAATCATACTAAGTTATAGTTCTTTGTAGAATAGTGATTACTCATATATTTACACATGTGTACAACGACAACTTACTTGGCATCTGAAATATTAAGAGAAGAATAGATGAAATAAAATCATAACCACGTCGACATGAAATCTGAATTAGACCTGAGAAAATATTGCGAAAACCTACTGTGTATTTGACAAGCTTTTTCAGCCTTGTATTTGTTATAAACTATCGTAATTTGTTTTTATTCATTTTTCTCTACACAATCGAGTTCTTCTGTTATATTAACGATTGATACAGCAAATTTATTTTGGAAAGGCCTTGAAAAAATACGATACAACTGAGGATAAACTGGAGCATATCGCTAAACTCCTGTATGGATAGCGTTATTTTTAATTTTCATACTAATACTGATCCATTTATATATTGCATTTATACAACAATTTTCGCTGTCATATTTTGTAAGTGTAGGTTAAATATTGAACGTGTGCACAATATAAAACCCATTACAAAGATCAATTAACACTTAAACTGTCCCCTTCACATCTTACAACAGTGTCAATATCATCTTCGAGGAAGCTTGGAGGTACAAGTCCCGAGAGAGATCCCACCATTCTCTCGATCGAGGATCCCCTGAGGTCCTCAATGAAATTCTATGGCGCGTGGCTGAGCTCTTGTCAACCTAAATATCAGTATCTCTGTTTAACATCAAGAATACTGGAACATTGACAATGGAAAAATGTATCTATTCTATATTAATTTACATGGTAATTTTGCAACCACGAATAATTTATTTGTCAATCCTTTACTTCTCAATCTGTATTTATAGACATATTAATTCTTTCATCTTCAAAGGCAACAATAAAATGAGTGCACTAAGCAAAATATTTAGCGCCTAGAACCAAAGTCGTTATCACGACACCTTTTGATTATAATACAAAGGATTCAAAATAAAATATTTACATTTAAAAATGTGCTCTTATCAAGTTAAAAATCCTATCCATTTATCTATCAGGGATCGATGTTCCATATTGAAATTCTTTGGGACGTATCTAAACGCTCGTCAATCCTAAAACACCGATATCTTGACAACGCTTATAAACCATTCAAGAATTTCTTAACCACATAAATGCTTTGTTGTCTAGGCGTCTTAGCTACGTACTTCAACTATTTGAAGCATCACAATTATGCAAAAATTGAAACTTTAGAGGTCTATACATGGATTTATATATTTAATAAATATAATTTTATTTGTACCTATATTATTATCAACTCATTAGTTATTTAATAGGGAATGTATGAAGCATATCGCTTTCAAAATAAAAATGTAAATAGGGTAAGACGTCTACCCAAAACTTTTGTCCTTCCATACCTATTGATTGCATAGTAAAAAATGCCAGTTGACACTAAGTCCGCCCTTCAAAAATTTCATTTTATTTGTATACATTATATTATTATACTCTGTTCGCAGATGTAAAAGACCGAAAGCGTAAAATTCTATAAAACTTATTTGGTCTGTAAAGCGTCTGTTCCATTAGGGAGTGAAAAAAGGGGACTTATAATTTCAAATTAGACCGCGCTTCTATTCGTGACAGTGACATGTGACACTCGAAACCAATCACAGCGCGACCTTCTCGTGACAATAACACGTTGGAGGGAAGTTTGTCACGAGCTTAAAGTAACAATGAAAATCCTCTTTCCGTTCATACAAGTATCTTATCGACTTAGGGAAAGCGTAAGCAGATTTTATCTGGCTCAACATAAACTATCAAGCAATTTTGTATTACTTCGATACAATGTATACTTATAAAATACTCTCAGTTTCGAAAAATAATTTTCTTACCTTATCATATATAACTTTTCTTAAATTAACAAATGATTAAAGAACTAAATATTTATTGTAAGTAAAATATTATAAACTTGAATGCTTACCACGAATAAATGAATATGTCTCGTTTCTTCGACGTTTTATTTTAGTATAATTAAGTAGTTTGAACCTCTTCAATGGGTCACTAGTCTCTTAACGGCCTCTCTACTTGGCGTAGGTTTTAACGATCGTCGAGAAAGCCTACTCAGGCTTAGGTTAAAACTAATAAAGGGTACAGTGAACGTTTTCAATGGATTTCATTATGATTCCACAACATATAATTAACAGAGGCACGTTTGGAAAAAATAGCAGAAAATTGTATGTTGGAGTCAACTAAAGTAACGATTACTTTTTCACCAGGAAATTGGGCATACAGAACATTAATAAATTTTTCTAGGGCATCTTTTTCTAGAGCCACATGTAAGTATATATTAACATTGTCCTAATCTATTACTATGCGAAATAAATATATGACTGAATTTTCCAAAAATATTTTGTTGTTAAAGTTTATAAACTTATCTTAAAAACGATAAATACGTAATGGATAAATTATATTTAAATACGATGTAAGATCTGTTTTAAAAACGCTACAATGAATTTTTGAAGTCAAAGTTTATTAACATTACAACATATTAACCAACCGTAACGTTAACATGTTTCTTTTCTATTTACACAACCATGTCTATTAGTGGCGTAACAAGCAACATTTCATTAGAAAAAAATCCAAGACATCCTTGTTTAACGTTCTTTGAGAGAATTCCATGATACATCAGGAATAACATAGGGAACGTTTTAAGAGAAAGCACATATTATAATTTTCATACGCGTAAAAATGGATTTCATTTGCATTTAATTTTATTAAAAACTAATTAAAGTTGGCGAGAAAGATTACCAAGTCCCCTTTCTGGCCCTTTTGCTCGGTAAGAAATTAAATCAGGCTCATTGTAATCCGTATCGTTATCGTCTTACACAATTAAAAGTAAGGAAATGAATTGCCTTTCACTAATATTTCCTTGTCTGTCATCTGAAATTTGGAAAAGTTTAATGAGATTAAATTCGTGGAAGTTATTTGAACGCGGCATTATTAACTGAAATTGAAGGCACAAAGTGAATACAAATTTTTATAATTGAAAAGGTTAGATTAGACCATTTGAGATTGATTATACGAAAACTTTTATTCTCAAACGTAACATCACGCCTGTAATTCCCGAAGAGGTAGGCAGAGGAATGTAGTACACTCCAACAATTCACTTGGTGGTGAACCTATAACTCTTATTCTCACTTACTTATTTTTAATTTAGTACCCATAAAGTATTGCCTAATAACCTGACTTATTATTAATCTCGTGTATTATGTATAAGCACACTTGCTTGAATTAGATTTTCTAACGATTAGAATATTACACGGTAAGATTAAAGTTGTTTTTATTTTCAGATTATTGTAATAATCATTATTGTTATATTATCATGCTAAGCCTCTTTTCTAATGCTAAATATCTTCTTATATATTCCTAAAGAGCAGACACGCTTCTTCAAGAAGTATGTACATTCATCACTTCCCACAAACATATGCCAGTAATTAAGAAGACTTCTAACCCCCTTATTAATCAACATCAGACCAATTCAGTCAAGACAGATGAATCTTTGTCTCGCGATAACTGTATCTATCAACATTCGCTTTGTATATCCGTTTTCACATGATGTAATTATTGATCGTTTGTCTATATAACTTATTATCAATGGATTTGAACCAGCCAACGCTGGAGCAAGTATCTAAAAGGCAGTTATTAATCGAGGCTATAAAACATTAGCTCCAATATACGGGTCAATGGATTTCACGGACCACTGAACCAGGCTCAGGCAAGCCGCAGAAAACCTATTAACGAGATATGTAAACATATTAAAAACGTCCCATATTTTCCTACAGAGCATTTCATCGAATTAATAAGGCTAAGCTGTTTTATGAATACCCACATGAACGTTCTAGAAAACTTTCTATTGTGACTTTCATCGGTAACAATCGTATTCTTTCTTTGTATATGTATATACTTTCAATTGATTATCTTGCGATTAAATTACTTAATCCTTAATCCGGCACGGGAGGTAGACCTAAATAATCTTATACGGATTATCTTCTCATCCATAGTACCTTTTTAAAGATGACATGTGAAATAATATTATCATGACGTTTGATCTGTGCGCCTCACAGGCATATGATAATTTCTCATTTGACAACGGTTTTATCCACCAATGTTTTGGACAGCAGTCAGGCTTTTGAAACTGCAGAGGTGTCAGAACTGTTAGTTTCAAACTATTATACTGTTAGTTATAAATTAGAACGCCTCATTGGAATTTCTTAATCTGTGTCTGCTTGCCACACCCTTTAAACCGGAATACAAAACAAGCTCGACTATTAGGCTCCAGAAATCGGTTACTTAATTGACTTAGTTTCTCATATTCATACTTAGTAAGTGGTTCTTGTTGATTTTATTGATAGAATATGTTTTAAATTAAATTTTCAATCATGGTTACCACATGCAACGAGCTCAAGTGTAACTTCCTATCTATTTTTGCATCTGTTCCACTTCTATGGATTCCAAAACATTCCTACAAGGTTACTTATATAACCAATGTTTGTTGTTGCAACGAGACTTGTCTGATCCGATTTAGAAGAAAACATATCGGAAGAGCTATGAATAGATAGAAATGAAACGGTTTATTTTTACTATTACGTTATCAAGTCGTATATAAATTCTAGACCTGTAACACAATAGTTAATGTTTATTTACATCCCAACTCAAGTGGCATTTGTGCTCTAACCTAGCTTAGTACCTATCAGATGCTTTGGTAGCCACGAAATTTAAGGGAAAATTCCTTGCGAATCAAAAACTCAAAAAAACAATTAATGTGTAAAACTCCGCCACTGAAAATGATTACAGGTATTAAACATTTAAGCTGAATTTGCCGCTGTAAATGTACGACCATTTTATAAAGCGAACAACGAACGATGCTTCATTTAATCCAAATTATGTCGTAATGAATAGGCAGAACATTAAAAATTCCCTTTTAACACAGGATGGTACAACAAAGTTCCAGCCATCTCTATATATAAAACTTGTTTATATTCAAGTTCCGATTTACCGTTTTATAACATTATTTGAAAAAAAAAACCTAACACCACGCCTTTAATCTACGAAGGAATAGGCAGAAGAATGTAGTACACTTCCACGTTTCACCACATACGTTTACCTTTCAACATAGTTACCTATATTATAATAATGTTCACTTAAAATCACTTAAGATCCAACTGAAACAAAAGCAGGCTGCTATCAAAACGCTAACTTATTACTTAACTTTCTAACCAAACGTTCTAGATTGTTCCCAAACATCGCGTCGAAGCTTCGAGCACTAACGTTTCCTTTCGTATGTGCTAATTAAGTTTCCTACGACGCCGTACTCAAACTACTTGACAGGTGCTATAAACGTTACTTTCATAGAAGTTAACCGTAAAGGGAACAAGATTGGACAACATAACAAGACCAGTTTGAAATTTCGATATTCTAAAATAGATTTCATCAATATATTCCGTCACCTAAAAGGGCTGTAACATAGAATGCAATGTTTTATAAATGTGTCATAGATTGCAAACGAAGTAACTAATAATTGTATGTGTTATGTAGCGAGGGCCAAAAGTCGATGAAGGAGCGTAGGTATAGTAGCCTACTAGGTGGTCTGACGACATGAAATAGACAGCGAGAAGCCAGGGGATTCAGAACACTCAGGACAGGAAGGAGTGGTGCCGATTAGGGAAGGCTTATGTTCAGCAGTGAACATCTAAAGGCTTATGATGATGATGTGTTATAGATTGCAATTGATATGTAATGTAAAGATAATTAAAAGAGAGTAGGGTTGGACATTAGGTGGGCGACAGCTGGTAGGAATTTTCAACATTTTCGTTTACGTGATTTCTACCTCGTCTATCTAAACAGCCGCAAGTAACAGATTGGTAGAGTTTGGATATTTTTTAATTGAGAGAAAGATTCCGATGGAGTACTAAATCACGAAAGGTTTGCATCCAGCAGAGCTAATGATATTTTTTAACATTGAGAAATATAAAGGTTTAAAAAAGGTTTTTGTGTACTTAAAAAAATTTGTTTACATTTGAAAACTTTTATTTGCGCGCATTATAGTTACATGTCCATTTTATGTATTTTGTATGTATGTGTGGAACTGGCCATATGTGTGGATATATGTGTTATTTAACAATAATATCGACTAAAGCTGGGAGGTATTTTAAACAGACAGTAATTTAAACGTAAGAATATACTTTCATATTCTATACGTCCGCCAAATGTGCAATTTCACAACGTCATAATCTATTTACAAATTAAGCTCCATTACAACGACTTTCCAGTACTTACATAATCCTAGAACTTTAGTAATATTCGCGTCGACTGCGGAGCGTTGGCCGTGTTCTAGTACATAACAGTATACACATAAGAGGGGAGTAAGTTGTAACATAATAAGCAACGCGAAAACAAAGTCAAGAATAAACCACTTGACACAGTCTACATCGCTTTTTTCTCACAAATGTAGAGAACGAGAGATCCTAAAGTATGGCATTGAAACTGTTAACCGTGTTCTCGCTGTTCAAATAAAGGCCAAGGTGTGTTATGTGTAAGGTATAGAACGCATGTCACACATAACCTTTAAGATGCAGACTATCTGCACAGAAGAAGCCTAAAATTGAATCCTACATATTGCCCTCATACAGAGTCACACGGTCAACATGGGTTAGTGGCCGATTGAAACAGTCAACTGCAGAAATTTTATAACAATCCCGTACGACTTCAAAAAGTCATCGGTTTCGGTGGTCAGGAAATTGACTTTAGCAATCGTCACCATGTCTTTATGACTTAACGTCACAAATCATAAGCAACAGCTTCTGAGCAACATTAATTTTATAAATAAAGAATGATAATGACAAATAAATATTACTTACGTTAAATAGAACTTGTCTACCAAATAAATATGTGTAATAATTTGCATACAAAATACGAAATATATCATGACGGATATTTTATTGAACATTTCTATTGACTTACACTAAACACCTATTAAACAGAGGTGACTAAAGTCAGATGACTCTGTTAAAACGTCCTCCAAAATATCCTATTCATTCCTAAAATTAGACGGAAAAAGGTGTTTCCATTTCTGCGCAGTTCTCGACGTCGGCTTCGTTAAAAGGAATAGGTTCATAAAACAAATAGTACAGTTAAACTTAGGATATAGACTGCAGACTAACGAACCGAGGTTACCTCAGCGGCCACCGCGTTACGACGAATGGCAAACTAGCTGACGTTGAGACACCTACGTGCATGAGGCAGAACTCTTATATATACATGAAGTTCTCTGAAGGTCGCTCTGTTATCCCCGACAAAGGCTAAAGGCCCAGGTATTTAATAGTGATAATTGTAAGAAATTAAAAGAAAAGAATAACAATACAAAACTAACCCAGCAGGTCCGAATGTTATTATTTGAATAAACTTAATTATACCGTGTCAACAGTTTATCTATTAGATAAATAACATCCTCGCTACTACGTAAGAGAGTACCGATTGGATTTGGCTGTTGTATAAAAAAAATCTCAATAAATTAAAAAACTGTAACGCATTAGTAGTGCGGAGCACACATATGTAATTATTGTAAATAAATTCTTAAGAAACATATTTAGTATCTTGCAGTATTATTGACTGTCTTCCGTCCCGAAGTAAAATCAAACTTTTATAAAGGTAGCACATGCGTTGCGTCGCTAATAAAAATTTTAAAGGAGATTTTGCTGTAATAAAATTGACAGGCGCATTCGTACTAAAACATTAGTCGTTATACATAATGCTTCGGCTACGAGCTAATTCGATGGCTTTTTGTTATTAATCTCATATTCTTTACTATAATCATTACTAAAATAAATGATCACACTATTTTCTTAATTTAAAATTCTTTACCATTGTTCCAGCTGAGAATATTTCAACCAAAAACTAAAATCATAGCTTTTATGTTTAAGATTAAGAAAATAATTTTATATATATGATTGTCAAAGTAGACAAATTAATATAAATCACTTGTTTGCTCTCCAACGTGTACTATTCTTCTAAAATGTCATCTTCATGCCGTGTCATTTGTGTTTTAGTCGCCTGAAGGAAAGTGCTGCATACAGCAATATTGGTTATCGCACAACAATATATAAAGGCGTTAAGTAAGAATTCATGCTCGGGCCAAAAATTTTAATCTATAAGAGTTTTCTAGAATATTGAACATACAGCTGATCATCATACCTTTATAATTTAACTGCGAAAGATACTGCAAGTTTTCTACTGCGTATTACCTGAAATAAATAATAATACACATGAATAAGTAATCAAAAAATAAAAATCTATATACTCTAAATACCTATGTAATACATCTGCACTCTTACATGTTTTAGTATTGCAATACTAATTTATATATTATCACAAGCTAAACAAAGAAAAGCAATATCAAAAAGACGGTTTTGTTAAAACACAATTTTGGAATGAATTATCAATTATAATATTGAAAGTGCCTAGTATTTTAAATTCTCAACCCAAAGGTCTTAATATCATTGCAAAGAAGCGAAGAAAGCGAGCTAAGAATTTATAAAAAGAAAGTCCAATACGAATTAGAATTGTCATTCAGAAACCCTTTAAACCACGCAGCATAGCTGCTAGCGCTTCCCGGGGGAAATTATTCACTTAGTAACAGGTGAGCGAGAATTTTAAAATGATTAGAAATAGTGAACTATCACTCCAGACGCCATCTCAAGTCTTAAGATTCACGGCCAAGAGTATAAGCACAAGACGTTTAAAATCTTGAATGTTCTCAAGAGCCAGACAGACCAAGGATTTACCATTGAGGTAACCCTTAAAGCATAATTCAGAATACCTCAGGTACATTACGACGAATATAAAATGTAGTAAGAGGTAAATTTCTACCGAGAGTTGCGATATAACCAAACAACTTTTCTAATTTTTACAAATACAAACGAGGTCAGTTCTCTGGAAAAAAAAACAGACTAGATATAAAGAGATAAAATTGTACGTCCGCTTATTACATGTTATTTGTGAACCAATAAATAAATGAATATACCACAGACAACGTTCAAAACGTCTTCAACGTCAGGAATCGAACCCAGAACTTTATACGTCAGTAATAATAATGACCTATACGTCTATTACAGACGATATTTGAGTAACGTATAAATATTAACCGTTAAGACAAATCCATTAATTAATATCGACATTATTTTTCGTTTAAATATAGAAAATTAAAAGATTTTTAATAAGGTAAACAAACGCTTTCAAGAACAAGACAAACAAACAGAAATTAGTGTTACAATACATGAAAACCCTTAAAACGCGATCCAGGATCGCCCCCCGGGGAAATTATGGACTTAACACCTGACAATGCTCAAATTTTAATGTTAGCACCCCAACAAAGAGGGTGTTATTCGGGATAAACTCTGGAATAAATTAACACGTTTTTGTTAGTGTAGACGGAGCATGAACGGATTTTTTAAGTTTCTCTAGCGTTTTACAGAAGACTAAAATCAAAATGAAATTTATGATATATCTGCGGCACAAATAAATTAACAATTGTTACATCTTTATTCACTAAAGCTGCGTTCCAACAACAATAAATATATAAAGCTTCGTTCAATCATTCAGTAAACGCACACTAAATAAATTTTTTTTTACAACGGAATATTAAGTCCATGCATACACGATAATAGACTTCAAATTTCACTGTCTCCAAACATTTCTCTGTGGAAACATCTCGGCTATCGGCAGCACCGATCTTTGCTCTATATTCTCTATAACTGCAGACGGTCATCATACACTGCCAGCTTAGCATTTTCTGAGCCGACTACTACTTACTCGAGCACTAACCCAAAACCTCTCCACTTTACAAGAGGCGACCGGAAACTTCATCCATTTCAGCCTAATGAATGCAGACTGAAGCTCATTAACCCAAGTCTCACCCTGGTACACAAACGAGGATTGCTCGAAGACCAACAATCTTTACAGGGTCATTTAAGTTTCCGTGTAAATGGCACTTATCTTATCTGGAAGTCTTTAATACTTTCGCAAATGAACTACGGACATCGTGCCAGCAGCCTTGAGGGGAATAGGGATTTGATGAGATGCAGCGTTAACAACTCACATAACACACATTTATATGGCGTATTATTATAATAAAAGTAGTATATAATTAGTTTGTCAAAACTAACAATAAGTCGTTTCTTCTAGAATGGGTATAGGTGCCTGTGTAGTTCGGACTACAGCTGAAAAGTGTAAGTCCAAAAATCTATTTGGATCTGATCATTTAAGCCTGTACTTTTGCTTTATACACCAACACTATCGTCCGTTTGTTTCCTATTAACAGTGAAGCAATTTTTAATACTATTTGTGTTTCGGGGTGAAAAGTATATTTTCCTTATTCAAATATTCATTTGCGTGGCTACACTTGTACCTGAACTTGTAAAGTTGTTGGGCTATTATCCTTACAAAATACAATGATCAATATACTGACAATACCGTTAAAATGTTTTTTTTAGTATATTTTAGTTTGCCTTATAATTAGACACAGAAATAAAATAAATTATGTGTCTTTTCAAATGTAACAAAAATTCACACCTAAAATTATGAGGCTATTATTGGTCTTTATAAGACCTATTAATGTCAATAAAGACCAAGAATATTTTCAATTTAGTAAACCTAACTGCATTTTTTAAAAAATAAAAAAAAAAAATAAAAAAAAAAAAAAACTGCATTATTTACATATTTTAAATAACATTAAGGATATTCATGGAAAGCATATATCAATACGAATAACATACGTAAGTATACTGTTTTACTAAAAATACATTTTAAATCTACTTTTCACACATTGTATGACATTAACATATTGACTGCTGCGTTTGTTCAGTGATTGCAAGCTGGATTCAAATCCCGAGTCGGGTACTATTAGATTTTTCTAATTCAAAATTTCTAGTAGTGACTCGAAGTCTGGATTTGTCCAGTGTATGGCAATAGGCTCATCACTTATTCCATGGGATGTAAAAGTAACTGGTGGAACGTGGGTATGTAATAGGTCCTCTGTCTACCTGTTCGGGGATTACAGGCGTGATGATACGCTGATGATGTTACGTGTAATATAAAATTTTGCATATAACAACAAATTGACTAAAAGTATAATATATTATAATTTGTCACCCTTTTCAGTAATCTTGTAAGTTGCCCTTTAAATAACATCCAAATTGACAAATCATATGATGTTGAGAAGCTACCTAGGCGCAAATACGGTGCCAGAATTAAGTTGTATGTACTTTAATCTTGTTAGACGACGAAAATCATTTTAAGCCTTCCTGTGAACGCTGGGACATGCTCAAACGTTGGGCTATTCATTAAATTCATACCGTTTCATGCTATTATGAATTCATGTATTCAAGCACCGGCGTTCATATGTAGCTACAGAATTATTTTTTTTTATAATCGCAGCTATCTCATCTCAGAGACCAAAAATTATTTATAGATAGCATCAAATATTATTCCAATAGATGAAAATCCATCTATATTCAAATACATGAATATGCATCTTACAATATTATTTTAATTGCCCATGTTTAGTTTGGAAGGTGTAAATTTCTGTAAACTGTTTGTTTTTTAAGTGGAAATAAATAGTATTATTATTATATACTTCAAGTCACAAGCGTGACCATAAGTCATATTTGAAATAATACCTACATACGTATGACCAGCAACTTTTCCTTTCCAAATATGTCCATATAAAATATATTAATGTCCTTTCTTCCTTGAAACACTGGAGGCATTTTCTCTCTAGAGTTTCTCTTTATGTTACTAATAAGCTAGACGTTCCCACGGGTATTATAAAAATCGGTCCGTGTAGTACAGGATCAGGAAACTGTTAAAAAACTTCTAAATTAATTTCAAATATGTTTATATTTTGACTGCCTCGTTGCGTTGGTCGAGTGGTTGCAAGCGCGACTGCCGATCGAGTGGTCCTGGTTTCAAGCCCCGGGTCGGTTGCTATCAGATTTTTCTAATTTAGATTTTCTAGTAGTGACTCGGAGTCTGGAACTGTGCCCGGTGTATGGCAATAGGCTCACCACCTATTCCATGGGACTTAAACGTAAC
>DWME01007776.1:0-12290 GCA_018244795.1 Parelbella ahira ahira
CTAGTAACACTAAGTTAAACCAACAATAGATTTTCTTGAAAGAGAACTGTCAGTGAATTTGCTTCCAAATATATACAAAAAATTATATGATGAAATTACAGTTTACAGAAAATTATAGAATATGCAAATGCTGTCTACATTACTAACCAGAATAACACCTGGAAAAACAAATAGTAATGAGCGTGATACACGTAATTTTTACGTTAAGGAAATTTGTACCGATTTGATTTCAATTGTAAATATTTGACTTCATAAACTTACGGTTCAAACATGTCATTAGGTATTTAAATATAAGCTGTCAGCTGTCGAATAGTAGATTCACATATTGAGGTTTTAGATTAAGTTTTACAAACTAATCTAATTTTGAAAGCAATTTTCATTGTTAGTATAGAAGATTGTAGACTTTCAATGAATAGCATTATCTACTATCAGTAAACGTAACATTAAGTACTAAATCATCACATCCCTACCCTACTCCCGACCGATTTGGGGTCGACGTCAAATATAATACTTTCCTTTTCCTCCTTTCCATACCTTCCTCTTAGCCGTCGCCAGGATATCCACCCTCGTCTCATCCATATAATCTTACGCAATTTAAGCAACTTTCCCTTGAACTTCCTCTTCCCTTATAAATATTCACATGCATGATTTGCCACGCTACCCTATTTGCCACGTGATTTGCATGCCTTCTAATATAACTGTTTTAAAATACTATTTCTTATCATTTCTGCTGTCAATCTAAAATCAACTCTACCTATTCGCAACTTAATAACTTTGCCAGGAAATCAGGTGCACCGCAAAAAGGGATTAGCTTTGTCTCAAACGTGACAAGAAAAGTTTGAAGCGTTCGTAAGTTCGTCGATAGCGGTGCAGAGCAGCTGGCACTTTTAGTTTAAGAGATATACAAACGATACATATTATGTACTAAAACTATACGAGTATTTCATGTTACGTACATATAACAATATTGATATTAACTAATCAAACATTTATCGTTTCATACAAGACTTGTATTACACGGGTAACAAAGATTAAAAACAAAATATTGCAAGAACTCTGGAACTTACGTTTCTGCAGCTGTGAAAGTGTTTTTGCTTGAGTTTTAGGTTCGAAAGTAAAATATGACTAGAACAGAGATGTTAATTATTATTATGACATTAACTCAGTTCACTATAGTTACGTTCTGCAAACATTCATGTATTCATAGGAATATTCGTCGTGGCTAATATAAAAACAAAAAGGGCTAACTATATATTACGACAAACACCATAAAGATAGTTTATAACAAAAGGAGATACGCCCTATTCTATCATCCTACTAATATAATTATTGCTTTTAATATTATATTATAAAATTTAATATTATATGAATACACTCTACGAAATTTTATGTCGCTTATAATTACACATTTATAACGAGACGTGTGCTGAACGAAGAAGATTAGGCCCAAAGGGCTTTAACGCCTACCTTAATGAATGAAATGAATGAATGAAAATTTAATTATATACTCATAAGGGATAGACTCGATCATTAATTCAGCAGCCGTATGGAGTTAATGGAGCTGATTAAACATTATGACTCCGCTCACGTTAGCAATGGTCTAACGAACTGGAACGTAAATCTAAGATGGCTTCCATATTTGGAATTCTATAGTACTATCATTAATATACGTATCTACTATCTAGTATTTATACATATGTATATTTGACATGTACATTCTATGTATAACACAGTTACTATTATTACTATCCCATCAGTCCAAGAGATGACAATTTTACCATGTTTTTTTACATTTTAGTTTGATTTTTGAGTTTCTTGTGCCTATGTTACACATGTAAGTATACAATATCTAACTCAGTAACTTTTTGACAACAATATGTCTGATATGGGCTGTATGACCGGCAATCGTAAATATTTTAATTTACTTGAAGTATTTGTTAATAATTACGTACGTTACCTATGTGTTAATAATTACGTCAATAAAGCTGTATATAAGAATTATCTGTGCATACTACGATATGTGTGTACATAAATGTTAATGTTGCCAAATCTCATATTCCTTGCGAGCAATATTCATGAAAAGGGAAATAAAGACTTCATTTTACATATTAATTATGTAGACACATGTAGATCCCAATTAGATGTTAAGATTCTTTAAAATGATGTTTGTTGAAGGTAATCCATGAGACGTTTAATTCAAAAAAATATATTTCATTTGGTGTAAAACCGTTATACTTCGATAACAACTCATTAATTGGCACTTTGATCGGTAAATATTAGAAATATTAACCCCTGAAGGGGTAGACAGAAGAGTGTAATACACTGGCACGTTTCACCAGTTACGTTTTATGTCCTATGCAATAGATGATATAACCCCATGGCTATACACCAGGCGCAAATCCAGCCTCCGAGCCACTACCAAAGATTTCTACTAGAAAATCTAAGTTAGATTATCCAAGTTAGAAAATTCAATAGTAACCGACTTCGGGATTCCAATTGTGGACCTCTTGATCCGCAGTCCCGATTTGAAGCCATTCGTTCTACGAAGTAGTGAAATCAATATTCATTTATTCTTATTCAATGTAACCCTTGAGGATAGAGGGTATAAGCGGGCACTTAGTACCCTAGTGCAATTATCTCTGAGTCAGCGCTGGATAATGGAGAGAACGTGTAGTAAGTTCTAATAATTTTTATAACACCACACCAGGTTCCTTACGGGGTAGACAGCGAACACCGAGTGCTCAATACGTCTACCCTTACAGACTTGCTTCTTCTACTTTCATCACTCTCGTCATACACGCACGCCAGTTTCGGAGGCGTTGGACTCTCCCAACGACTAGGACCTGACTGATATATATTCATAAAATACGATCGAAAATTATAAGTTCTTAGGTGATTAACACAAAGTACGTTACACTTTCGCTCGAATGACCGACAACCGATACATCGGAAGAAAGGTCATCGAGTGGCGGCCAGACCTCGGTGAAGGAGGAGCATCGTTCGCTCTCCTATCAAGTGGTCTGATGACATGAAGAATACAGCGACTTTACTGGATTCGGAACGGCGCAGGATCGGATGGAGTCGCGCCAATTAGGGAAGCCCTATGTCCAGCAGTGGACTTCCAAAGGCCGACGATGATGACGTAACACTGTTTATAAGGAGTATGACAGTAGACAAAGGAAGGAGCGACTGCTCCTTTTAATAAATTAATAAAGTGATCCATTAGTGAGTAATCGACTAAATGTTTTCTCATGTCTTTCTTAGCTGCCTGTTTCTATTACATTAACGTATTCTTTCGTACTCGTAAGTTATGTCTGGCATGCCACCCACTGGATAAATGATTTTAATCACTAATGGGTCATAAATTAAAGTGCAATGCATATTAAATATTTTAATTCCATAATTAAAAAAACAATTTCTATGAAACTTTCATTATGACACTAATTGCAATCGTAAAATTGTATCTAACAAAGAAATGAAAGGAAATTAATTAAAAAGTATGAAGGTGCAATAATTGCTAATATGTAATTGCTTTTTCGTTTCTAACATTTTAATTTGAATAATATTGCAGTACAAAATTCAACTGTTTCTTCTGTTTTTTTTCCGCATACTACACATTAGATTTTATTTATACTGCGCTTTTAAAATTAGAAGCTGTTTCAAATGCGTCAACACACCGTTTCACTAAATTATTGCAGTAGTACTATTATTATTCTTTATTTATTATTATTTATTGTTATTTAATTATGTATTTCGTTACTGTACTTTCGATATTAAAAAGTATAGTATAAGAATCATGTAAGTAGCTTTTTCCAGTAACTTTTGTCCAACCAACAATTACGATTCGATGATTATAGAATAACTTAACATCGTTTCATACGTAGGATATTTATATATAGACACAACTTGCTTCGACAATATTATTGTGAGAAGAATATTACTTGCGACAATTGCTTTTTAATAATAAATTATCTGCTCAAGAATGAGATTGTTAAGGCTATGATATTCGCAAAAGAAATATTTGACTATATAATGAATAAGGCTGGTGTAATAATTTACTCAGCATACAGAAGTTCCTATATTTTATTCATTATCGTTATTTATATACAGCGATACTGTAATAATAGCATTTTATTATCTTACTTTGAATTTACCCTAGTTTGTGAAATAACACTTACCTTTTTTTATCCGATGTCGTGGCGAATGAGCCGGTGTGCTGTGCTCGGAGCTTTGGTCTGCCGCGTACTCGGTTCCACTGCTGTCAGCTCCCGGTGCTAGCGAGAAGATGGTGCCAGCTGGACATCGCTCCCGACTCCTGCTTCTTTGCCATCGGCTCTAAAACGAGATGGTTAATATTCGTTTAACTTATGAGCCTTAGCATTGGCTTTGAGGTATACCAATCATGACCACAGTTATGCAAATAAATATTTCATTGTGTTTCGTTCCGTTTCATTTCATTTCAGATATCGTAAATTAAGATGTCGTAGACAAAGCTAGAACTGTAATACATATTAAATATGACATAATCATATTAAATATAATTGAGAATACTTATTTTAATGAATATAATTATTGATCTTCGGAATAAATTATGCAGACGAAGCGATAAAAATTACGAAAGGCTAAATTTAGACGGCCATTGTGTGGAAAGAAATCTAAAGAAAAGATGGCTGGAGTGGGTTGAGAAAACTATTACGTATAAACGTCGATGTGAGAGTTAAAATAGAAACGAAATGTTTGTGATATTACAGTGACAGGAAGCTAGCCGAAACATTTGGAGAAACGTCTATATTCATCGTCGTCCCTTTAATCGTTCCATTGTTAGACACGAGTCATCTCTTAGAATGAGAAAGGTTAAGGTGATAGTCTGTTACGGTAGCCTAATAATATAAGTCTAAGTAAAAGTCTTTTAATCCTAAGTAAATCAATATTATAAAAGAACTTTAAGATGAGTCCACGTTTCCTCACGATGTTTTCCTGTATCATTGCAGGAAGCAAGTAACGTTGCAGAAGTGATATATATATATAATCATAGGATGCACACTTTTTGTACGCCAGAATGTGAACCCAGGATTCTCGGAATGGGAGGCTTTATTCTCAACCACTTGACTATTGTTGCTAAAGAATATCTATTTGCTGGCTGAAATATTCTCTGAAACTCGGAATTTACGTGTACCATAGACTAAGGACACAAAGCAACATTTCCAGAAAATTCCAGGTTGATCGAAAGTCAACGTAGTTCGTAGATTATTGTCGAAAAGTCCACATATATTTTTAGAGGTACGACAGGCATGTTACTAAAACAGAACCTAAATTGAACCTTACCACCATAAACATAAAGTCGGTTTTGCACCATCATAAAGATTGTGTTAAAACCTTTTGTTTGTGTACGTCATTTTTTGCTTTTTAATCCAAGAGACCTAAATCTCTATTGTGTGCGAATAATAATGACTTCTCTGGAAACTACTCAAGCATTCGAAGAGATATATGAGCGCTGGGGCTGGTTTACAAAACTTGATGATTATTTAGCAATCCCACACTAGAGTCACTCCTTGTTTGCGCTATAAATATTGAAACCTTGCAAACCTAATATCACTATAGCTGCTCCTAGCCCCTATAACTTCGTGTAATTTTCACGTGTAACGTATATATATATACGCGCGTGTGTGTGTGTGCGCGTGTGTGTGTGCGCGTGTGTGTGTGCGCGCGCGTGTGTGTGTGTGTGTGTGTGTGTGCGTGCGCGTGTGTGTGTGTGTGTGTGCGTGTGTGTGTGTGTGTGCGTCTGTGTGTGCGCGCGCGCGTGTGTGTGTATGTATATGTATGTTTGTATGTGCGTTTATGTGCGTTTATGTGTGTATATATGTGTGTGTATATTTGTGTGTATATTTGTGTGTATATTTGTGTGTATATTTGTGTGTATATTTGTGTGTATATTTGTGTGTACGTAAACAGTATGTAAAGAAGTCCATGTATCTTATTATTGTTATTACTATCTCGTCACACTAGCCCTCATATCAACACATCATAATGTCAACACAGTGACAGATATATTTACCTTCAGAGACGACGTGTTCCTACTATATTCATCACAATCTTTATGTAAACATTATCGATATTATTATTTCATATTTATGCTTTTACAGCGAAAATATTTTCACAATAAATCACGACGATATTTCGAACCATTTCTCGAGGATAAAGCTCGAGAAATGGTCCGAAGCTATTAGCAGTAACAGTTATCTAACAAAAGATAGAAAACTTGATACGTTAAATTCTAACACTCAATATGATTCACTGTACAAACCAACCGTTTTACGTATTAGTTGTATGACTACGTCATCATTAACATTATCATATCAGCCTTTAGTGTTCCACTTCTGGGTATATTTCTCTCGAAGGATCACCACACTCCTTAGCTGATATCCTCCAGCCGCTACTGCCTTCTAAGGGTCATCGATCGAAATGTACAACTACAAGTCTTACTTGCGACACACCGTTTGTAAGCTATTCTTTACATTCATAGGGTCATACGCGTAGACATTCACGTATGTACACGTGGTATTCATATTATATAACATTCTCCAATTCACCAAGAACTGAACCATTATTTGCAATTAGGAAACTTAATAATCTCTAAGAATAGGATAGAGTACGAAGAAACTCTAAGATACTACTGTAGCGTGGACTGTATTATAACACTATAAGAATAGAGCGTTCAAACGAAGTACTGACAAAGACACTAAGCATTAGATGCACTCTGAATAATCAGAAAGTTAGTAAAGCATATCCCTTCCACAAAATGGCAACATTGATACCATAAAAGGAGATAGTAGGAGTGACCGATGCAATGATTGTGAGGTATGAGATTGTTATCAATTTAAAACGTAACATCACGCTTGTGACGCCCTGCGAGTTAGGCAGAGGAGTGTAGTACACTCCCCTGTTTCATCAGTTACGTGTACGGCCTACAATGGAAAAGGTGGTGCACCTATTGCCATGCATCGGGCACAAATCGAGACTCCAAGCCACTACTAGAAATTTCAAGATAGAAAAATGCAATAGTACCCGACCCGGATATCGAACCGGGGACCTCTCGATCGATAGTCGCGGTTACAACCAACTCGACCAACGAGGCAGTCTATTACTTACTAATGTTTATTAGAGGGTTTAAATAGAAACCTTAGTACCATCTATTTGCTGAAATAATATTCAATCGACCCAAGTATTTATTTAAAGTGTATATTCAAACCTTCAAACTATGTATTACAAACAATTAGCCGACCTTGAATTTCAAACAGCTGGAACATCTGTTCTCCAAACAAACGCGGGAAAATTTCCTTCAACTACGGCGTACAAACCGCCCATAAATATATTTAATGCGAGGTAAGCTCCACGGCTTAGGATATAGATCTGGATTTAGGGCTGACCGGCTAGTTGGTTCAGTGGTTAATAAACTCAACTACTGAGCTGAGAGCCACGGGTTCGCTTCCCACTCAGGAAAATATAAATATTTGTTTGATAAACACCAAAAAGTGTTCCATACAATCCCAGGAAAAACCCATCTAGATACCCAATTTTCCTTATAAGATATATCCGTGATCTCTTTATCTATCTTCAATTCAGATAACTCCTAACGCTCTATTCCTAAATCCAACTTAGCTATTAAAGCTTATATAGCGTTCTAAGTGATACTGTATCCGTAGATCTAGCAGTAAAAGACTGAAAGATATATGGAGGACGCTCTGTTTCTCGGAGTGGGTACTATGAGTGAAACTTATGTTTACAATGTAATAAATATCTTTGGAGAGGGCCTTGGGTTTTACTGGGTGAGCTGTGGGGAGAGATGTATTTATCGTAGAAACAGTGAGATATATGCAGGTTATTCTGAGCTACACGTTTTTATGATTAATAAACAATAACTATAACAAATCCTATCACTATATTTTTACACCAGGTCCCTTATGGTGACGGCAAAGAGCACAAGGGTCAATAATCTTGAAGCGTACATTACATCGTTACATAGTACAATCAACATAAAACAGAATAATGGTTGTAACAATTGTTATGTGTAGTTGGTTATAACTTCCTGTATTAATATGTAGAGTTACGCACAAGCGTTACATTAGAGTTACGTACATACGTCGATAACCACCTACATGAAACATACCTACATGATATTATGTTTAAATGTAAAAAGAACGACGCCATGGATACATTGGCACAGGTGCAATATAAAGTTTAATAACGTAACTTCGACTCTATGAAAGGGGTGTTCAATTAATTCTATTAAGTACCTTTAGATTGGTGAAGAAATGCTGCGTCCGGTGAACAACAGACAGTGGCGTGTGGTGATGAGCGGAGCGCGCGCGAGGTGGTGAGGTCTGTTTCGGAGAAGCGCATGATAGCTCTGATGCTGACTTGGAGAGGCGCCCGCTTAGTGTTTCTGAACGTTCTGGAACAAATTAGATATATTTATTCCATTTTTAAACTTGTAGGTGCTGAATGATGTGCCGAATGGGAATGCTCTATGTGTGCTCACTGTTCTGATTGTTGCTGCTCAATAGATTTTTATTATTATAATATTACCTCAATAATAATAAACGTTACTCCAATCACTAACGGCTCGTGACTTGAAAGATAGGACAGGTTAAAACGGAAAGAAGACAAAAGACTACAATGGCTTAGATGTTTGTTTATATCAAATCGATAACAATTCTTCTTTAAATATTTTATTTTATGATAAAATTAACAGCTTTTATAACATATATTACGTCATATACAAATGATCTAATAATGTCACACTTGTTTTTCCTCGAACGGACAGGCAGAGGAATATAGTAATCCTACTTTTCATTAGTAACGTTATACGTGCCATGGAATAGTAGGTGAGCCCATTACCTAGAACAAATAGCAATAAAGGAACATAATAAATTAGTTTTTAAGCCAATTATACACTGTAAGCAAGCCATTCAACCCCTAGATTAAACTTGACCTAGTCAAACTTTAATACAATGTGACCAGCACATGAACGTATTAATTAGCTAAGCTAGTTCGGGTAGCTTTACTTTAACTTTAATAGAATCCCAGGTCAATTGAAGTAACTTTCTCCACGTTCTGACCCCACACCACTATTCTGCGTCTGATATAGACGCACACAAAGACAAGTAAGCCAACAATAAGACCTACAATACGTCAATTAATCATTCGATTGGAAATCAGAACGCAATCGCCCAAACGAAATTAGGAAAACGTGACTGTTTAGTTAGGAAAACGCTGTTTAGTTAGGTAAGGATATGTATCAATCCCTTTTACTAATGGCATGTGTAAGTGAGACAAAACCTTATCCATTCAAAACATAAGAAATTACAGTCTGTGGAAACGTTAATAAAATAAAGAAACGTGGGAGTTCTAGACATTTCCCTTGTTTTTCGATGATGTTGCCAAATCGATCTACAAGATTCGATGAGTTTTTTTAAATTTTAATACCTCTCTTCCAATTTGTTATACAAATTTAATTGCACGCCTATAAATTACATTACACGATTAGACTTTAGCGTATTATTTTGTTGCTTTACCCAAGCGATCGGATATGGGGCAAAAATGTGCTTATAAAAATGCACCTTACCTCATAGTCAGGATTAAATATGTAGTAATGGCTATTATCTAGTACTGTACGAATGTACTATAATAAATTACATGGAATTTGAAGGTAGAAGTCTGTAGCTACACTGTGAAAACACTGCATCCGTTTCTAACTAAGAAACAGTTCCGCATTACGCGGTTCCGGTTAGAAGGATCTTTGTGTTGCGGACTCTTTGAACATAATAACGGGCAGTTCTCGGGCAACATGCGCTGAAAGTAAGCGATGTAAGTTGTACAGTTTCTTTTCATACATTTCGTTCTTTCTTTATAGTAGGGTGAAACAATTTTTTTTTGTTATTAAGGCGAATTTTTTAATATGAAAACGTATCAAGGGAGTAGACGGCAGTCACAAATGACCGCTGTTAGCTATAGACATTTGCAGCGACTTCGAATACGAGTATAGATACAGGACTCTTAGAACGTACCAGTTTAGAAAAATATAATTTAATAATTCACTATCCTTTTCGTATGTTTTGAGTAAACTTGAGTTGACTAATAGGAATACATTACAGTAATGTATATCTAAAAGTAATATCTTAAAGCGACTACTAGATTAGAACACAAAACATTATAGATTAAAAATAGATTCAATGATTCCTAAATTCATTCTTAAAATATAATTTTATAACGGTTTTCATTTACGTATTTCTATACATAGGTGTATCAAAACGGTCGTATAAGTTTATTTTACATGCTCATATGTATATAATTTTATTATCCTTATTTAAAGTGACTTATCCGTGGGGATGGTAACAGATCTCTGGGGAAATATATAACCCAATAAAATCCGACGTGTTACAATTTATCCAACCCATTGTTCCGCGCGACGCGGTGCCAAGACATTAAATCGAATCTACTGGAACTTTCTAAACGTTTGGGAAAAGAATCCGTGCATTTGTTATGATGTGAATTGAATTTATTTATACCACTAATGCTTTAGAAATGATTGTGATATTGTTACGGCATTTTATGTATGTATGTTGTTAAATAAAGTGAAGTGAACGCATGAAAGTGAACGCACGTGAGTTAAACCGGTACATAAACTATATGTATAATCATATGTATAAATACTCACAAATCATTTAATAGTAAAAACGTGAAATGCTTTACTGTTTACCAGTGATGTTATTTGCCAGTATTGGTTCAGTCCTTATTTATTTATCTTTTATTGTTGTTACCAAAGAGCGGACTTGATACCAACCAGTATTTTCTATCAGCCAATAATACTTCTCAAGTTATGAAAACCTTAACTTAAGTTAACCGTGCTTTCGGTTGTATCTTTGAAAGCTTTGGGTCCACTGGCAGTTAGTTTTACAATTTTGTTATTACGAGCATCATCATCATCACCTTCGTTAACGTTTAATCCCTTCACTATTGGACACACGCCGGCCTGGGGAGCGAGAAGAACTTCCTCTGAGTAGTTTAAAACTTAAACCACTAAAACAATATGGGTGCAATTTAAACAATTAGGTTTTCAGAGCTTAAATAATATAAACCTTGTAACTATATAAAAAAAACTCTTACATACTGTGGGATAAAAAAATTGCAGCTTAATATAAACAATATCCCTTATATTGTAATACGGACGACAAAAATGCACAATTTGCTAACAAACATTCTAACAAGAAGGAATAGCATTCAATAGTTTGAACAAAAAATTTTGTCTTTACACTTGAACAAAACCTTAGATTCTTATAATTAGCGAAAACTAACGTACGTAAGAGATTCTTTATTAAAATAAAGTATGTTAGGTTTGGGAAGCTTTCAGTTTTAGGAGCCCCAGTAGAGCGATGGAATAGCAAGCTCTTGAGCTTAAAGAGCGAAGGAATTTTAAAATACATAATCGCTTTGACATTGTTTCGTACATGCAGCGCGGAATGCAACATATGGTTTCTCGCTAATAAAATAATAATATTGTAATACGCAATAATTACTAAAACTGCCTCATTGGTCTAGAAATTATAAGCGTGACTGTTGAACAAGGAGTAATGGGTTCAGTCCTCGTTTCAAGCGTTGTATTATTAGGTTTTTGTAACTTGAAATTCCCAGTACGGAGTCTGGATTTGTACCCGGTGTATGGAAATAGGCTCACCCCCTTTTCCATTCGACGTTGTAATATTACTGGTGAAAATTGAAAACACTACACTCTTCTGCTTGCCTCCTCGGGAAAATACGGGTGTTAATGTTACATTACTGTTATATAAAAGTTTAATTTTTTAATATAACTGATATTTCAGATATATGAAAGGGTGGCAGATGTAGGAATGACAGATAAAATATACAATGTGAATGTTGATCGAAGCAGATGACGTAGAAAACCAAGGCTCAAGTCTCTTGACCAAATAGATCAGATAACGGCTGATGAAGATGACAGAAGTCTCGAAAACCGACGTGGTAGTAAGAGAGTGATAGAGCGCCAAAATATCTGCTTCTCTAAAGAGCATATGAAACCATCATATCAATATATCAACTGCCTAATGTTTCCCCCGTGTATTTCAAGTCTCGGAAGTAGTTAACCGCCGCGAAACGTTTTTCCTTATTCATTACCTTATTTTTATTACACTACCACACCAGGTAAACACCAGGTAATATCTACCCCTTAATTAATAAGTAGACAGAGAGCACTGAGAGCCAAATAATTCAATCCT
>DWME01007777.1:0-12289 GCA_018244795.1 Parelbella ahira ahira
GTGCGCGCCATGGATTTGAACCCAGGACCCCCGGAATGAGAGGCTGAATTCTTAACCACTAGGCTACCACTGCTTTACGAAGTAACTTTAAGAAAGTTTACTTTAGTTAATTTATTTACGTAACATCATACCTGTAATCCTCGAACGGGTAGGCAGAGGAGTGTAGTACACACCCACGTTTCACCAGATACGTTTACGTGCCACGGAATAGGTGGTGAGCCTATTGCCATACTCCGAGCACAGATCCAGAATCCAAATCGCTATTGGAAATTCTAAATGAGATAAATCCAATTGTACCCGACTCGGGATTTTAATCCAGGACCTCTCGATCGGCAGTCGCGCTTGCAACCGCTCGACCAAAGGCATTCAAAGGTTTTAATATTTTTTTTTATTATATAATAACGGCAGCAGGTTAGACAGAGAGCACCCAGAGCACAAAACATACTGAATCTTCTAATTTATAAAAACCATGTCTCAGTCAGTTACTGCAATAAGAATATTTTTATTAATTATAAAATAAAAGTATATACCTAATCAAGTTTATATCACATTTGCGCCATCTATATTCCCAAAACCATATATATTCCCAAAACTAAACATTTCTACAACCATGTAACATATAACACATTTAACATAATAATTTCTAAAGATTTTAAATATTCGTAATATACATATATAAAATAAACATTCATTATTCATTCAATAAGTCATTTAAACGGGCCCGTCACTAGCGCGAAGACTTAGAAAAAACTCCGTGGTCAACGAACCGAGTCACGGCCGCTCGACGCTCAACAATTACAGAGCGAATATCGATTGTAAATGTTGATTAGACGAGTATCTCGATTTAGACGATTATTCGCGAAATGAAAACCGAATGGAACGAGCAAAAAATACCACGTAACAGTACATATATTGCTTCTGCCTCAACAAAGTGTTACTTTGAAAAGTTCTATTTTACAGGGACTTTTTTTTCACTTGCAAAAATAAATACGACAAATAATGTCAATCAATATATCTCTATATCGGTGAACCTTTTGAACGTAACACTACTGTGCACTAGCTATCGTCTTTTTAGAAGTATTTCAAGCGATATTGAAAGTAGAAGACATGTGAAAGAACATGGTACCTTCATTTATGTGAGGTACTAAGTAAAAAAAAATCCAGAACATCTTCATCCGCTCATGTCCTATTTCTGTACGATTCACTATAATAATTGAGTAATAAATGTACTGAAAATATAATAAAAGACGTATAATACAGATATACTCACATAAAGATAATAATTAACACAAAAAAAAAATTTTTTTTGTTTTTGTCATACTGTTAAAGCAAAGAGACGATATACAGTTTTCGCATAAGAAAACACTAGTACCAATTAACATTGACTTACGCGTTGGAACCATTCGTCATGGCTAGCAACTCTTTTATGACTGACCTCGGAATAGGCTTTGGTCTGATTTGAGATATGTGGCCACTTCCGAGAGAAGAATACATGAAATAGTATTCGTTTGCTGCATGTAATAAAATGATTTTAACAAAGTTAATAGTCAGTGCTATAAGTACATTTAATGTATAAAATAAGTATTGACAATATGAATGGAAATTATTTTTAAATAAATTAAAAAGTGAGTGTTCATGTAAACAGGGTTCGGAACAGATGCTGGTTGTTAAAAAAACCAAACAAGGCTTCAACTTTTAATTCACGAAGTGTGCGGATATAGCAATAATTATATTATTAATACGGTGTGTATATTTTTACATTATTTATTCCATAATAATAAAACGTTGTGTCTGTAATATATCAATCTAAACAACTTTTTCCCTGAACATTACCAATACCAAAACAAACAGAGTGGTCAGATTCATTATACATGTATTTATTTATTAGTAACTTACGTAAGGTGACGGTCATGGAACTTGAATTTCTTTTATATTATACAAAATCTCTAAACAATAAACAAACGAGCTAGAATTATCACCTGTCTCGACCAAATACGTAAGTCAGAGAAACGATCGTGAAGGAAGGATGAGAGTAATTAGTGTAGAAGAAGAACGTCGTGTAAGGATGAAGACATCAGACTCTACTTATTTGGCGCTTGGTGCTGTCTGTCTACCCCGCAACGGACCTGGCGTGATGATTTAATAATAGTAATAATTAAGAACAAAATCACGACTGAAAGTCGGCCTACAATTATAGTCTTGTATTGCGCTAATTGTAGATATACGAAAAGCAACGAACTCTCAATGTGATAATACATCAGACAAATCATTCTCAGGCGCAGCCGGTTCACTTAGAGGTTGCAGTTGACGCGGTTATTGGCACAGCTTTTTTGTTACCTCAAATGTATAGTAATGTATATTAGGTATGATAATGTATGTAAATGTAAGTCTCCGGCGCGACCTCGCTGCGATCGGCGGGAGCCCGTGAGGAAGGACCTCGGATAGATTCGAAACTAATCGGGCCATCTCGAGCCAAACACGTGAATTGAGCCGCTACGTATGTACCTACATATTTAAATCGTGTATGTATTATATGTAGATAAATACTCACGAAACGTTTAATGATAAAATATACCTACAGATATTTGTGTATTTCTTTACTACGCGCCGATCGTAAAAACAATGTGCTGTTATCAGATAACGAAATCATACAAGCGTAATAATTATTTACTGAAACATATAATTCTAATCCCGTACTTCAATCTTATAAAACACAAACAGATTTCATACACAATCCGACGTAAAATCTAACTCCAACCATTAGTTACAAGCACAGCAACGAGTTCGAACGTGGAATCGTAAGAAATTCGTTTTTGCACCTACATTACGCTTAGATAACGACAATGATACCTAAACAAGAAAACATCACGTGACCGACTGAGCCATGACGTTTTTGTAGGCTAAATATAGCATCTTCTGTTTCAAGTATGTACTTACGGAAATTATTGTATTGTCCGTTGTCGAGAATGCGCCTTTTCCATATAATAATAATAAAATATTGAGACACCTCCAGACACGGATATCTGCTCCCAATATAAGCGTCAACAGAGCTTGTGTTATGGTGACCAGACGGCGGATAAACCATATTAGTACTTATAAATATATGCCTTTTCAATAGATACTTAATTACACGCACAGAACAATAATTTGCACATAACACAAATATGTATTGTTTGGAATCGAACCCACCCCTCGCGGCTCAGCATTCAGTCTAACCAAGGACAAGGATAATAGACAATTACACTGCCATGTGCATGCACCATTATTCACCGCTGACAGTGTGGCCGTTGCTTCAATACCTACCAAGTAACTTTACGTCAAGCCGGAGGAAGTACGCATTAGTTTAAGAGTCACACCGTCACGACATAAGTAAGATTTTTTTAATATATTCTAGTCATGTTTTATTATTCTCGTTATTATAGCCATTATATAAAAACCTATGTTCTTTATCCGCAGCCGCTACTTAAAGTATACGTCGTGAGATTGCAACAGTATATAAAAACACAACTTAAGATTCAGAGCCGCTAAGTAGCAGTGATAGCTTAGTATATTAATTATTTATTAAGTTCCGAACGTGTTAGGTTCAAATCCTGACATGTAACTGTCACTTTACATTTATTTATGTGCGTTTTTAAGTAGGTAGGTATATATCGCTTGCTATATGGATGATCACTTGCTACATAGCTGAAATTTATCCTGATATTCTGTAAAGCATGTGAAGTCACATAACCCGCACTCAACCAGCATGGGAGCATAGGAACTATATGGCCTTAACCCCTCTGGATCTGAGAGGAGACTCAAGTCCAACAGTGAAATTTGTTTAATAAAAACAAGATTTTGAAATAATCATTTATTGACTAAATTGAAAGTGTATTTTAAACTTACGCAAAGCAATAGCACTGTTTGTAAGATTTTGAAATTTCTATTTGAATAATTGAACTGTAATAATTTAAATGCAATAACTGTTTAAGGTATATAAAATAACCTTAAATCAGAAATGGTCGTACAGTCGATGTAAAACATAGTCTTAAATATTTTATGTTTGAAAATGGTGATGCGTAAATGACAATCGCGATGAATATAAAACAAACACGTCAGATCTATAGAAAAAGGGATATTAGACCCTCGTCGCTCTCTATCTAACCCGTAAAAGATATCAAAGTAATGATATGAATTGAACCTTTGAATAATGACCAAAGTGAAAATTATAATCTTACTTCAAATTGAATAAATCTCCTATGAACTACTGGGAATACAACATTTATAACGCATCCTGAATATAATCTTTGACACGCCAAAAAATGTATATTACACTTCATTCTCCAATTTGCAACGGAAATACGACAAACAGTAATAAGTCAATTTTGTAACAAGTACACCAAGCGTAGGTGAGCCTTATCGAAAACAATAAAAAAACAAATTCCATTTATAACCAAACACAGTACGACATACATCCACACGAACAGAAAAACATACAGTTATATGCATATATTGAAGAAATAAACCAACACATTAGAAATCAGCACGCGGAGGCGATCTCAAAAACATTTGTTTGGAAAATTGCGCGCCGATGTTTAAACACTTGAGAGGCGCGCAAAATCAACATAGAGTGCTCGTACATTGTAATGTACGGTAGTGTTATCAAAAACTAATTAAATAACTCTAATATCGACATCTAGATATCGATTATAGCACATTACGTTAACTTAATAACACACAAGTCTTACTTAATAACGTATCGTTTATGCATAGAACTGCTAGGAACATAAACATATTTTTACCTTTAATTGGATAAATTTGACAATAGGTTAATGCCTTTTTTTGTTATCAATGGGGAAAGCTTCAAAAGGTACCCGGTATCCTCGGATATATACCGGGTTATGTGGGATGGGCCGTCGTTTGCGCTAGTACGAACGCTCCGGGATCTCCGACGTTACGGATAAATTTCTAGTAGTGGCTCGGAGTCTGGATCTTTGCCCGCCGTATGGCAATAGGCTCACCATCTAATACGCGGTGGAACGTAAACGTAACTAGTGAAACATAGGAGTGTATTACACTCCTCTGCCCACCCCGTCGGGGATTACAAGGGTGATCTTACGTTTATGGTATAAATATAATAAACCCCAGTATTGATAGACAATCCGGATAATCGAATCATTGGTGCGTTTACATACATTGTCGCTGTCAACATGCAAGTGTTTAGAGTTCACGTTACACGAAGTAAGTAAACAAACACTGAGTGAAGCTAAAACAATTTCTTAGGTACCAAGTTTCAGTCATTCATTAAATGGAAAAGTGCTGTAATTGTTTTTTCATATATTTATCACGAACATGAGCAGTTATCACCATCAGTAAAAATCATCATCGTCAACTACATCACCCCTTTTTTAACGTTCCTATTTGGACACATATCTCCTTGATCAGGTACAGCCCAAGTGCGAGTTAGCACACATCACATAAGTTAGAAAAGGTTCTCGAGAACTTTCAAGGTGTATAAATTACCTAGGATATTTTCCTTCCTAAAAAAAAATAAACCTATGATCTTTCATTCCTGGTCAACTTACAAGGTCATAGAATATACCATCATGCTTTTTCGATCGACATGAGGTAGGTACGTCAGATCAGTGAAAATGAACATTTGTTTTAAGATAACATTATGCAAAAACGCGTTTTTAATATATGGCAGACAAAACATACAGTATTAGTAGGTACGCACGCATATATGTATACTATATTATCTGTACTCGACTGTACTCGTTAGACTGGACAGCTTTCGAACAGTTTCCGAGTAAATTGTTGAAGTCTCGCATAAACCATGAATTACCTACCACCCCACCTCATTATCATTCCCATTCGAGCTGAACCCGTTATAATACGATTTTCATTCTCAGAAATTTCTCATTTACTTAATTGCACATCTGTACAACACTTCGTTATGGCATGCTTTTGATTAGCCAGACCTAATCATTTGATAGTAGACACTCGAAAGGTATTAAAATTTTAGTAGCCACAGTAGTAACGAGTAATTGTCGCAGTTATGAAACCTTTGCACTTGATACGACACGTGCCACTAGTATCGAAAGTACAATCAACAGCATGAAAAGGAAAATGAAATTGGAATTAAGTGAACTTATCAAGGATACTTGCTGTGTTGCAGACACGACTTGATATACCCATGTAATAAATAATATAAGCACTTCAATGTGTTCACGTAATTAGCGATAATCACTATACATGGTGTGGATTATATTGACGAGATGATTTTATCTTCCACATCAACGATCAACATTAACAATTTGCAAAATGTATTAGCAAAATACTACCAGATTTCCATGTAAAAAATCTACTAGACATAACCAATCTCTAAGCAATAATCTCATTTCAAAAACAACTAATAAACGATAAAAGCAAAATGTGTAATAATAACAATATTGCTTCATAAATATCGTATTAGAGAAAAACGTTACAGCCTTGAACACAAAACAGGCTGTGCCTAAACTGAATATATGCGTACGACAACAGCTGACATTACCAAAGCTATTGTAAACGATAATAATATCGTCCATGTTGTGAGAATCGCAAACACATTTCCCGTTAACAATTCGAACACAAGCGACAACAATCACCGCGGTTTACTCATGCAGGATTGCCTGAAATTGCTGAAATATATGCGTATAACTAGGAATACGAAAAACTAGGAACAACAACAAAAAATATTAAAATCCCGACAATTTAATATTCATCTTTTCATTTTGTTTGTCAAATCTGTTCCAGTTGAAATAACCTAACCTAATTGTTGTAGCTAATTTCCTCAAACTTTTTGTACAATGACATCATTTGTTGAAACAGGCAAAAATACTTGAGTCTCGTCTCAATACAGTCACAGATATCTTCGTACCGTTATATAATTATCAACAATTTTGTATTTGCACAAACACTTATCTACTGCTTTCTATTGTTAACACTTAGTTGCAAATTGAAGAGGTCGAGTAAAAAACAAAAAAATAAAAAGTAGCAACAATACTATTGTTCCACCAGAGCAATGTAATGAAATAAACAGACGACGCTCCTGTATAAGGCCTTGCAGATAATATAAGTCTTACAGATTTGGAAAAAAACTAAGGACTTAATTAGTTAGTATTAATATCGGAAGCATAATATTCGCTTTCAGCTAACATTGTGTTATTCACTAAAACAAATGAATGTAATAAATTGAAATCATTTTAATGCAAGAGGAAGTAAATAGAGGGACAAATTATATTACTAAGTTGCGATAAATTTTCATAAGGTTGCAATGTGTTCACCTGTCTCTGCAACAAAGTTATTCGTCGTAAAACAGCTAAATTCGTTCGAAAACATATTTTAAACTAGGAAGACTTTCGAGTGTTGTCACTCGCGGGTTATTTCTTCCTCGTTTTGTATATTCGTAGAGCAACATTGTCGCAGAACTGATATTATTAAAATCTGATCGAGTCTCAATGCAACATGTTAAGATTCTCACGAGCATTACATTAAAATTTATATCACGTTTCGGGGTAAATTGTACGTTTCGGACGAATAAATTCAAGATAATTATATCTCCATAATAATAATACGATGCATTCCAAGCAAGTGTGTATCGAAGATGTAGCGATCAAATTTTATATTGAACACCGTATAATTTCTTAGACCGCAGAATTTCTTAACAATAATGTCAACATTTTGAAGAAAGAATTTTATCTTATAGAAATAAGATTATTTTGAAGAATGAATATAACTTTATAATATAAATATGTAATCACATAGTTAATTGGTAAATATTGATTTTCAATATTAATTAAGATTTCTCCACTACTTAGATCTATATCAAATTAAATCTACGTTAGACTTAACGGTCGAGATTATTAACATAATGACAAGGTTCATTACCATGTTGTTTATTGAGATTGCAAAGATTGATACAAGGGCAACTTTTCCAACCCACAGCTACAGGGAAAACTCGGGGCGACGACCGCATAAATAGAAAATCATTAATAACAACACAGAATCAAGTTTAACAGAAATACAGTTAATTGGAACCGCATACGTTAAAAACACAATGACGACATCGTACGTCGTTTTATGCTCGGGAATTTTTTCATTGCAATTTTCGTTCAGGAACAGTACAACGGAAATGAATTCCGAGGAAACTCTAATTGAACAGTGTAACAGAATAGTTATGTAGAAATTTATAATCATTAAATCGTTAAAGAATAAAACGATTTTTAAGTAATGTCATTGCTGATAAAGATATTTAATTATTATTAATAGGTAATTACGGTTTAATTCACGGTAAGCGTATTAATATAAGTATATGCGTATTTATAAGCGTATTAAAATTTCATAACATATTAATGCTAACATCGCCTCAGAAAATGACTTCATCGGCGTCAAATCAAATTTGACTAAAAGTCAATAAATATCGTGAAACCAGCTTTCTGTCTCGCGCAAATACTCAATATTATAATATCACTCCAAAAGGTAAAATATTCTCTTGCTACTTGACAAGAAACGTATAGTTAGAACGAAATCTTTAACCCTGCTAAGAGAGATGTTGGAATAAAAATCACATTGCCAATCCTGACAAGTACGATTCAGCAGCGTAGTGAAGTAAAACTACTGATTATGCGCTTTACCGAATATTCTTGCTGCTGATAAACATTTATCAACAAGATTTATAGTAAACAAATTATATTAGTGTGAAGCGCTCACGACTTAAACAGAATTGTATATTTAAGAAACTAAGCCAAATACACACTGACCAGTCAACCTTTCTACTTATTATTCATCATTATAACGCTTTTATCCCTTTACCATTATATACAGATGTCCTCTTAGAATAAGAAGGGTTAAGGTCTCTCACGCTGGCCAAGTGCTTACTAGCAGAGCTTCGCACGCCTTATGTCATTAAAGCTTGTAGGTTTCCTTCAGATGTCTTGCTACAGCAATTAACGTTCAATTGCAAAAGGCAAATTTATATAATACAACGAGATTCGCACTGAGTTTTTGAAACACAGAGCCTCAGAATGGATGACTACATACTAAATTACTAAGCTATCGGTGCTTCAATTTGTAAACCGACTAACAATTGACCGTACAATGTGACCCAGCGCTGAAAGCGATACGGGGTTGTTTCTTCACACTTGCGGCGTCTACTCGAACACTTGAAACTAACACCCGCCGCTTACGCCGATTTCCCCGGTGTCGATAACATGACGAGTGCAAGTGTTCAATATGAAGTTACATGCATAGGAATGTTTTGCGTCGCTTCAGAAGAAAGTTTTGATGCGACAGTTGAATTTCTCCAAAGAACTTGTTCCTTGCACATAGTATTTATATGTATATATTTATTATTTATCTATTGTGCTAACTTTATAATGAATATTGATTGGAGCGTGCAGTGTTGAGGTTTATAAGTCGAACCTGACTACTGACAAAACAGTATAGTTTAAAATACTAACTTTAAGTTACTGTTAACATTACCACCATGATGACGATCGTCATTATCTTCATTATCTTTAACATCATCCCCCATCATTATCATCATTAACATCATCAACCCTTTCATAATTTGACTACTGGACGCAGACCTCCTCTATAGAAGTGGAGCCTGCAGAACATAATTGCCGAGCACGTGCGATGTGCTAGTTACAACCGTCGCCGAGAATATTATGGACAATCCTGCGATGTTCTCTTCATGATTGGTCCTTCGCCGTAATAAGGAATATTAATATTTCATTTTTTTTTAAATAACGAATATATATTGTACTTGTATTGTACTTGTACTATTTATATTGATAAATATTGTAATACAAATCGTATTATTGATATGATGAAAATTTGAAAAGTGCATATAAATGGCTGCATAAAATATCTATTAAACATAAAAATTTTCGCTAACGATTTATAACGCAATCAAAGATAATATCTATACATTATTACGATCAATCACGTCCGAGTTATCACAAGGTAGAATTAAGATTTGATTACTTATACAGAGACAGAATTGATATGAGACTTGCAAACCTAAATATTATTCTAGATCTATTTTTAATACCATATACGTAAACTAATGTCTTTAATGTTTGTTATCTGATGTTTAATACGATCCAAAGATTTTTTCTGAGACATCAACGAGTCTTTCTGTCGTAATTATGTACATAATATACGCTATTGTAACATAATTAGACTATAAAAAACTAGTACCTACTTCGTGTAGGTATTGAATGTTTTGGTTTTTGTCGACAATTCTCAATTCTATCAAAATCTCTATCGTATTTGTATAATATTCAAATTACAATATGTTGTATAAAATTCAAATATAATGGTCACAAAAAACTTTTTAAACATTTTATTTATTTATTTTATAAGAAAAAAAAGGTGTTATGAACAAATTACCCGCAATACTAGTTCAACAATAAAATAAATAGAAGTTGAATATAAATAAATATTTCACAAATAAAAAAATTAAAGTATATATAAAATCTAATACGCAAACAAATAAACGACATTTAGTACAGAAGAATTTCTCAAGAAATCCAAAACTCCCTTTCCTGTTCACTGTCATAGACAACATAAAATAAAATATTTGTGAACAGTCACAAAAAAGCTCTGATAGTTTTTCCTAATAAGAATAAAAAAAAAATAACATCACGCCTGTAATCCCCGAAGGGGTAGGCAGAGGGGTATACTACACCCCCACGTTAAGAATAACTAGGAACTAATAATAAAACAACCTCTTAAAGACACGATAAATATCATGATAAAACAACAATCAAAAACCAACAAAAACAAACAAAACATACGCACCACCAAAATCAGAAACCCGAAGTAACACTGGTCACAAACACACTGCACCGTCGTCTAAAATAAATTAAACTCCAACTGTACTTTATAAAAAATCGTAATTGGAAAAAACAGCGCGGGTTCTTGCAGTCTTAACTGTTAATACTTTGTGCCCGCACATGCGCTCTCTGCCGCTGTTGGCCGCGGAATGATAACACGGAGGCGTTGCGACGGCTCTAGTAGTCTTGTTAATGATTATATCAAGTGGGTGAACAACGCAGGTGTAGGTGTCACTGTCTAGGGATATAGGGATCCATGTTTTAAAATATGAAAGCGCGTGTCACCTGCCTGCTTCGTTTAGTAAATTGTTTATTCATTGATTCTGGAACCATTTTTAAGCTACTTAACGTATTAATAGTTTCTAAGGCATACCTAAAAACGACTTCACAAATTTTAATAAAGAAGGTTTTAGAGATAATATCTGACTCGACGGTACTGATTTTTATTCATTTTAAGGTCAGTATTAATTGCATTTTATAAATTTACAATGTCGTAAATAAACATAATAATCTACATTATTTTCATTAGGAATAAGCCAAAACGTATCACGAACGAACGCTCACAGTATTGCTCAAACGTAATAATTGATATTTAAACCTGAAGCACATTACATTGTTACGAGTAAGTGAAACTTAGAAAGCATTAACTAACAATATTAAAGTAAATCAGATCTAACAAACGAATTATTTATACATATTTCTAGTATTTATTTCACTAAATTCGACTGGTTACTACTTTCAATTCCTTCAAAAGAGTGTAAAAAATGAATGCACAAGAAGCACATCAAGTCTAAAGGAGGGATAGAAATATTAGGGACTCGATGTTGATTACCTATTCCACAAAATGACCTAGCGTAATCGTACATTAAGATTTTTTATATAATAATTAATTTCCAACTAAGATCATACAAGTATGGTCTTATTTGAAAACATCAAACTTTTATTCATCTTTCACAATACCTACTTCCTTCATAGCGATTTCTCAATGTACACTGTAACACGTCAGCGAAATAAGGCTGAAATATTATAAATTATAATGAAAATAGAAGAACTTCCGTTAGATAAAAGATAGAAGGAACCACATAACATTCGCTACGTCACGCAACACTGAAATTGTCTATGGCACCATGACGTCACCACGCAGGACGATCTACTTATGATGACTGCGCAAGTTTCGCTCACAATCATCATTGAAGTTAGCATCGCGAGAGCATCTCAAAATGTACGATGACGTCATTTCCCCAAGTGGGTATTATCGTCATTACACCTCATTGTGTTGTAAACTTTTGAAATCAATTAACCATAGCCAATGCTTGGACGCCGTGACGCTACAAAAAATGTGAATCAATGTTTAAGTATACAATGCGAAACGACATGAACTTGGGAGGAAAATTGCACCAGTCATTGTGATGTACAGGCTAGGTCAA
>DWME01007778.1:0-12289 GCA_018244795.1 Parelbella ahira ahira
TATGAGAGGAGACCCATATTCCAACAGTGGAATGACAAATGGGTCGATTATTATTATTATTTATATTAATAACAAATGGTTTATGATTGTATAAAATGATTTTGGCAAAGTATAAATATGGTACCTATAAACATAATGGATCAGCAATTAGTTTAATTATCATGATGAAGACTCGTGCGGAGCAAGGATGGGACGGCAACAATTCATATAGGTCAGATTAGTTGAAAATACAACAGGAAAATTATGGAAATATGTTTATGTCCTATGTAAGAGGCGGATCCAACGGCTAAAATTGTGCTCGTTCAGCACTTTAGTAGTTTGCTATGTAAAGTTTTTAATTTACAAAGTGAGAATTCCGTACAAAATGTTAAAATAAGTTTTCAGCGCATAAGCCAAGTTACTTAATTCATATTCACTAACATATCACAAGCGCTTTCGGAAACTGGTAAGTTAGACCCGTTGAAAACTAAACCTTATTGCTGTGTAGTAGAGTATAATTCACATTGTAATAGCGACGCTTCAACAATTTAATACGTCGTTGTTCCTTGAGATTGATGAAATATTTTTATCGAAAATATTTGGAACATTTATTTTTTGCTCTTGCGGTATTAATCTGTTTTACACCGCGGTAGAATTATCTGGCATGTATAGCGTGCTTGATAGTGTCACCAAAAATGTCTTCAGGTTTGGGTGCAGATTAGCAGAATTTCAATGGGT
Organism: Parelbella ahira ahira; assembly: GCA_018244795.1. Classification (NCBI taxonomy): domain Eukaryota; kingdom Metazoa; phylum Arthropoda; class Insecta; order Lepidoptera; family Hesperiidae; genus Parelbella; species Parelbella ahira. Next base: position 718 of record DWME01007778.1, read on the forward strand.
CCACCAATGCGACTCTTTTGCTTTGTCCTATAGCACCTGCAGGTCTTGATTTTGTTGGCCAAGATTTTGTTGACTTCTGAGTTTCTACTATCACATAGTCCATATCCTTGCAATAATAGTCTTCGTTATTGTACTAAACTGAAATTTGTATGTGTAAGGTCTTGTAGGTCTGTGTAGGTGTAAGGAACTTTGTATGTGCAAGGTCAGCCATTTTCTCAGGCGAATTTTTATGAGAAAAATGGAGCAAGCTACGAGCAAGTGGCTGTTTCTGCCCATAGACCTGCAGGCAATCTGTGCGATACAAATATGACTATTGGTAACAATCATTTCACTAACTTGTGGTCGTCAACAAAACTGTTAGTACTTTGAGTATTATTATTTAAAAACGAAGTAGAATTGCGACATTAAAATAAGTTTTAATAGAGCCAAGGCTTTAATATAGATAGTGTGAGCACGTTAGCATCAGGTAGTTTTCGTCGCATGTCAACTTCGTCCCAAACTTATTGCTGATTCAGAATACTAAGATGATCGTCTGTGTATACGTACAATATTGGCAACCTTACCCTATATCTACGTCGATACCCAAGTTGTTAAAGTAACATTGGTTTCGTAGCAGAAACACGTGAAGCGGAGATAATACCTCTGCCTAAACCGTTTTCCGACAACAAATGCTAAATTAACATAAGACTAAATGATAATCCCCGGACACCCAAATCCACTTAGTCACTGAATTTTTCAACGTCAAATTTAGTCTTTCCATTTGTCCTGCATTTGCATTCAGCGAACTTTCGCCTTTTAAATGGCGAATTAGATCTCCTTTAGAAAACTTTAAGAAACTCAGCGGACTGCGAGACAAATTTTAGTTAAAATTCAAGTTAAATATCGTAAAATGTCAAGTGCCAGTCTATTGAGTTTTCAAATATATTTGTAAGCGAGCTTTTAAATACACTAAAACATTTAAACGATTCAGGTATTTAATTTAGATATAGAATCTCTTAACTCTACTGGTAGATTTCGTTCTGAAGTGCATAAGAAATTACTTTTCAACTAATAATTATACTGTCACATTTTTCTAGCACATATTCTATGTAAAGCACCATGGCTTTGACATTTGAGTAGCCTTTTACTTAGATTTTGACTTGTACCTTCTTCTAAACTAAACTATATATTTTTAATGTTTCTACATTTCAGTTTGCGCCATTGAACACGGACAACATGTAAAGCAACTTCATCGTATGATCTTAGGGAACACGCAAGCTCAAGATACGAGTACATGCTTCTTTAGAATGGAAAATTAATAAATTCTCTAAAGAAAATTTAATATTTCAAAGCCCATGTAGCGTATATAAATAAAAAAATCTTTCCAAGGAAGTATTTCGTTATTTGATCCGATCCGTCTTCTTTAGGAATAAAAACGGATCAACAAAAAGTGATCACTTTATCAAGCGTAATTGCCGGATAACATTTATTTCGAACTGAGTTCGCAGACTCTTGGGATTGTTTGCTGACTTCATTACATAGAGCTTGAACTCACCGAGAAACGGTAGTGAAAGAACGATCTTATCAGAATACTATGACTATTCATTTTGAATGAATGAATGTCTATCTGTATTAGGTATATTAAAGCAGACATTATAGTACTGTGTTTCCTACGAGACTGCCTCGTTGCTCGAGCGGCTGCAAACGCGACTGTCGGTCGGGAAGTCCTGCGTTTAAATACCGAGGCGGGTGCTATTGGATTTTTCTAATTTAGAATTTCTAGTAGTGACTCGGAGTCTGGAACTGTGCCCGGTGTATGGCAATAGGCTCACCACTTATTCCATGGCACTTAAACGTAACTGGTGAAACGTGGGAGTGTACTACATTCCACTACCCCTTCGGGGATTACATTCGTGATGCTACGTTTTAGTATATAATTTAATTAGCTGTATTTGTCAACTGGCGGAAATCTGTTTTCATAAATGGAACGATTAAATGGCTGAATTTGATGATTATGACGATGATGTTTCTTACACCTTTAAAATATCCATGCCTATGAGACTTTTACAATTTACATATTAAATTTATTAACTTAAAAGCAATTTTCTGAAACGAATATGAATTGACTGAATAATTTACATCCAATTAATTAGCGTCTTAAGTGCGGTGAAACGTCTAAAGTATTTTGAGATATGCAAAGAGGAATGAAGTCAGGAGAGTGAAATACAAAACCATCCCTTTCGACGACACTTGTAGACTAATTAAATTATTAGACATTATATGTATGTAAAATTTATCACATTACATCAACTGTCAACGGTAATGGCCTTATCATAACTTGATAACATTGTCGAAAAACATTATTATTGAAAAATATCATTACATGCATTGTGTACTTAATCGTGCTGAGATCATAGTGTCTAAGATCGTTTATGTCTCAAATGAATTCGAGCGAAACATTAGATCACATTATATCAATTAATATGTTTTTATAGTCTATAACATATTAATATCAATTGTTTTGTACGTAACTATGTAGTAAAGTTATTGTAAAGATATATCGTGATATTGCTGGGAGCAACGACATCATCCATAATGAAAGATCTCAGATCTTAGGAAGGCGGAAGGCTTACCCTCCTAACATGTACGAAAGTTATATAGGTACACCTTTGGTGATAAATATTCGTTAAGAAAAATCACATCACGGCGCTCACTATTTTTAATATTCCGATAGATAAAATTCCACGAGGTCGCGTCTTCATAGACACGCTTTTCATCTCACGTCATCCGTCAACGTGTCAAGTCGATCTATCAATCGTCAGCGAGTTGAAGGGTGCCAACAAAATGGGTTCAGGTCTGATGCAGAGTTACTATCTCTATTCGGCGTTTTTGGCTCTTAAATTGCTGGCTCTAGCGCCGTTAGCAGCGATTGTATGCAATAAGGATAAAGTGCAACGGGCTAATATCAGCGATCTGAAGCATTTGACGCCCTTCTGGTTGGTTGCCGCTTTATACATGACCACCTCCCCAGATGAGAAGACTGCGCTCGCATTACTGCGCTTGTTCGTCGGCGCTAGATTCGTAGCCGCGCTCGGCTATATAACAAGAATACCCAAATTGGCCGTCGAAGCTGCCTTCTTCCTGTCCTTTGCAATAACCAGTTATATGAGTGGCTGTGTTGTGTACACATACAGAAACGCACTATGATTTTAATGAGTGACAGGTGTGTTTTAGTATCATTCATTATAATTTTAAAATTATTTGGATTCATTGTAATAAACCTTTAAACTGAAGATTTTAACCGTTTTCTTTTATTAACATATTTTTCATAATTTGGAAATTATTACTGGTCCAGTTACATTTTATTACTAACAAAAAATAAATTTGTTTTAAATTTTTCGTAACGTTTTCACTCGAAATACATCGAAAAACCTTCGGTATATTAAAAAGCAATGAAAAGACGAATCCGAAGCCCTTTTCCAACACAGTTGGCTTTTGGGACAGAGAAAGTATTGAAAAGTTTTGTGTCATTTTTAGTGATTTATATCTTTGATACTGAGATTTCTTTTCAGTGTCCAATTTATTATGTACACATCGGATCATGATATGCCATCAGAAGTAATCCTTGCTTGTATCAATTAGAAGTAAATAGGTTTGTAGTTCATGTTAGCGAAGTAGATTTATATTATCCCTCTTAATTCCAATAGTGTAGTAATACTGTTAATCAATTGAGTTTATCGAGAACGACCATTCCGCAGAAAGCCATTGTGTTACAGAATTGATAGATTGTATTACAGATAATAATTAATAATTGATGTATGAAAAGTATTTTATGACACATTTTTTGCACTTTTGGTACTTCCTACTAATGTACATGTATTTGCTCTAGTATTTTTTTTTCCTAGATGTTTCGATTTAAATTTTGATAAAAATAAAAATAAATAAAAGGAAATTTCCGGTTACATTTTAATTAAAGTAATGGTATTTTGTAGAAATAATTTCTAGTAGAAACTCGAGTCAATATAAAAAACAAAATGAACTATCGATATTGTGTTATGAATAAATCGTCATATTTTTGAATATGCAAAGACACGGAGCTTTTAGAGGTTCATCATATACAAACAGCTCAGTGTTTCTATGGCGTGGCATTGTATTTATTTTTCTATAATTGAAACGACACCGTACAGTGCACCGTACAGGCAAGACTGCCGTATAATTAGTCATAGAATACTTAAGGCTTTTAGTGTGAAAATTTGAAACTTATAAATGTAACATTACGCCTGTAATCTCCGAAGGGGTAGGCAAAGCAGTGTAGTACACTCAAACGTTTCACCAGTCACGTTTACGTCCCATGGAATAGGTGGTGAGCCTATTGCCATACATACCGACCCGGTATTTGAACCCAGGACCTCCCGAGCGGCGCGGGCGTTCGCCGTTGCAACCACTCGACCAACGAGGCGGTCTAAATAATATTGAAAAATAACAATAACATCTAGTAAAATCAGCAATTATCTATTTATACTACCATTTATAACAAAATAACATAATATGTCGTTTGTATTTCCTCAAAAGGCAGGTACAGGAATGTAGTACTCCCAAGTTTCACTTACCATTGTATACATCCCATGGAATAGATGGTGAGCCTATCACTATTCATCTGAGACAAATCCAGGCTCCGAGCCATTGTTAAAAAAGTACCAAGACATTCTTCATCTCATTTAATAAATTCATTAATTGAAATAAGTACTGGCCTCATTATAAAGTCGGGTAAGATGGCTACCCGTCCCTTTGCTTGTATAGTACATACTTGGCTTTAGGTAACTGATTTATCGGGGGTTTCGATCCATTACTCCGATAATGATCTATCATATTGGCTACCTGCCGATCTTCCTTTCAGTACCTTAGATATTAGATTTAGGTTTAAATGAACTTTACCTTGCCTTCTACGAAATTGTGTCACTACGATATCGGTTATATAGGACCTTTTTAGGCGTCCGGATTGTCTGTTCTTTTATACCTATGCATTTATGGATAGTCGTTTTTCCTTTGAGCGCTTTAGACCACATTTTCGCTATAATTTTAGTGATCATTTTGTATCTCTACTGAGCAAACATTTTGACTGCTCGATGGAAATTCTAAGCAAATATTTAACGTGTCGGACATCTATGTTTGATATGTTTCAATGACGGATTGTACATGTTTGTGAAACGTACATAATGGTCAACAAATCGTTGATATTTAAGCTGCTATTCGTACCCTATTGAGTAGTACCAACGTACAGAAGTGCAGTGGGATTGTTCGTTGTTTGTTATACGAATCATTTGCTTCATTAGAACTGTTTAAAGAAGCCGCACTTTAAAGTTTTCCGCACTGCGATCTGCCTGTTCGTTTTCATTTTAGTGGACTAAACCGTGAAACGAACGAAATTCTTTGTTTTGCGAACTTGTGACTCTCCAGGAACTATTAATAAATAATAGTATATCGGTGTATTTTTTAAATTTTAATTGTTGATTATTATGAATCGTCATAAGGTTTGTGTTTTATTGAAAAAGTAATTAAATTGTTATGAATAATTCAAACATATAAAATCTAGATATTATACACAATGTCAGCTTTAATATTTAACGCTTTCAAAGCACGGAAGTATATTGTGGTTGTCAGTGCAGGTGGTTATAAAAGATTTGTAGGCAAATCACCATAATTAGGAGCGAGGTTACCTTATGGCATCGTTAGTATCAGTCGTGAGAAATTTCAGTTTTGCAACCGCTTCCAAAGTTTGGATGATGGGAAGATTAAATTGATAGGAAGGGAAAATCTGTTTCCATTTTAACAGCCGATTCAGAAATTTTAATCACATTCCGACCACCTGCGGCCCGGAGGATAAATAGCTGGCAGTAACGGTGATCTTGTGTTTGATACTGATGTTCAGAGCAGTCGTTAAAATTTGTCGTTGGATATACAGGTTGATTTACAATGTTTTTCTACCCGAGTCTATCAATAGCGCATCTTTTTATCCAGCGTCGCCCGCATCGAGAAATACTTTTGCTTGGCCCTGAGATATTTTGGAATTACTAATATCTACTATATGTAAATAGTTAGCTTAGTCTAGATTAGTCTAGATTTTGCAGAACAATAGAAATACAGCTCGTAGACAAACAAGTAATAATTCTAAATATATATCAAGGGCAGGCTAGATCATCGTCTCCAATAGCAAGCTACCTATCATGCTGCAGTACAATTATGTTTTCTAGAAAGCACCTATTAAGGGCCTATGGTACATTTTACTGTATTCGTCTCTAAGTCGTATATAAACCCACACAATATAATTTGGACGGCGCCAATGAGTATTTGTCACGCAATATCACACTTGCGTTATGTTTGCTAAGGTGAAAAAGATAATAGTTTTTAATTAATAATGGCATTCACTATAGGTCCCCTTTAATCACTATTAACATAATATGAAAAATGTAAGATCAGGCTTACAATCCCCGATGGGTTAGGTAGTGGAGTGTAGTACTCTCCCATGTTTACTGGTAACATTTACGTAGCACGATGGATTAATTGCTGAGCCTATTGCCATAGACCTTGCTTAAATCCAGTCTTCGAGGCACTACTAGAAATTTCTGCTAGAAAATTTAAATTAGAAATATCCAATAGTATCGGACCCGCGAATTGAACCCAGGACCTCCCGATCGGCAGTTGCACTTGCAACCACTCGACCAACGAGGCAGTTAAATACAGGCTACAGACGAACTACAGGGTTGATGTTATGATATTATTTCTTGTAGATGAACATTATAATGAAAAAATAATTGCTATAAATTAAATAAACATGTTCAATCAATGTATAAATCCACACACATATGTAAAACCATTGATACACCAGTATCATCAACTACTAGTGGAGTGCTCTATTGTTGGACATGGGTTTCCTCTTAGAATGAGAAGGGTAAGTCCATAGTGTGCCCGCAGGCCGATTGCGGTTTAGTTTAAATATGTTATTTATACACAATTGTATATTTTAATTTAATGCTTTGGAGCAGGCGTGTTCTGAAGTGGAGGCCGCGACTTGGCAAACGTAGCGTAAGACGCCCTCCAGCTAGGTGGAGCGACGATTTACGCAAAGCGTTGGTTGCGTGGTTGGATGTGAAGAGCTGAGGATCCGGCTCAGTGGCGTGCCATTGGAGAGGCCTATGTCCAGCAGTCGACGGGAGTAGACTGATGATGATGATGATGATGAATGCTTTATCTAATATAGACTATTTATAATTCAAGAACACAAGTAATATTATTGTTTTTCTGTTGGCGAGTGAATTGATAAGTTGTTACAAGGAACTCAAGTATTGTTATCAGGAGATTGCGACGTCCCAAAAGTTATTCACGCGAAATGACAGTTGTCGAAATTTTCGACTGCTACATTACTTAATACGAGAGATAATAATGGCGAGCTGTCATGTAATCGTTTTCTTAGTAGGCAGCTTGCACACGGACAATATTTAGCAATACATGTAAATATCAAGTGCTCTAGGTTTCAATTTAAGTAGCGTGTTGTGCTAAGTTGTGTTAACATCTTCCATGTCTTTTTAGGTAAGGAACGTATTTGAAAGTTATCACGTTAGTGGGGGGCTTAAAAGAAATATCAGACGCATTGTTACTGGGTACTGATATTTATATGCAGTAATATCAACATAATATAGTGTGATGCAACAATCTGTGTATAAAAATGTCTACATTAAAAAAAACTTGAGTCAATCAATAGTGAAATTTGTCACTACATACCATGTCTTAATATTGGTATACTTGCCCATAAATCTGTGAAAACCTGGTAACTGATACCGCCAGCCAGACCGCTTCAATTGCTAAAACATGTCTGAAATTCGCCTATTAATAAAGTTACCGTTAAGGTAAACCGATAATGTAATTCCCATATTGGTTTTAATTATAAGAAGGGTGGGTCTTGTCAATTTTCATGTATAAGTAGCCTTACACCAAGCCTGTCAATTAATTTTCAACCTTATGTCCATTCAAATAGATATGATAAGTTTCCTAGATCGTTTATTTCCAAGTGTTGATTGTTGTCAGTCCCTTCCGGGTGCTCGAGGGTTTCAACCCTCAATATACCCTTCGCGGTGCCTGATTGCATGTCATACTAACTTTCGAGTGAAACTATTAAGTAGGTACAAACTCTTAGCGGAAGTACAATTCTGTGTAATTATATCTTTACAATAATTTATTTGTACAACCTATAAATTAAAAAGATCTTAAGTCTGGAATACATTGAAATATAAGTAAAAAAAACGTAACATCACACCTGTAATCCCCGATGGGGTAGGCAGAGGAGTGTAGTACACTCCCACGTTTCACCAGTTAAAAACTTATTTTTCAATTATACGTTAAGTCGATGGGAATCATTTCTAAAAGCCGTTTGTTTCGTGGGCGTACCTTTTTCTTATGACAAACTGTACGCAACAAAAATAAAGTGTGGTACATTAATATGAGTTTTGGTTCGCAACTGTCTTCCTCCAGGTTTTTTATAGGAAAAAGCGACAGTCAGGCGACTCACATAATGTTAAGTAATCATGCTTGCTTAAGACACCTGTAACATGAGTTTTCAATCTGTTACTTGCTTTCTGAAAACATTGTATCCTTTAAATGATGGGTTCTATTTTACAGATTGAGTTAACTACCTTCGAATGTACATTATTTAGAGCTGGTTATTAAAATATAGATCGTAGAAAAAAGAAGTAAGAAATAGATTTATGAGATTGTAAGGTCCTCCTAGCCTTAAAAGATGTTGCTCTAACCAGCTTTGTAAGGGCCACATCTTTCGAAACCTTTAAAAAAAAAAAATTATCGTTTTGACGATTTTGTAACAATTCGTCTCATTGTATCTTGATACAATGAAGGTCACTAGTATTTTTGAGTTAAATATTAAATAAATTAAGATCGATTAAAAAATTTGAATAAAATAAGTCTGACCGTAAAAATGTAAGTAATCTTTTAAAGGAAACGCGTACCTACAGCATCACGGATATCTTATTGGTGATAAGAACACAGACGTCTAGATTCCAATTCTGTGTATTATAACAGTGATCACAATATAAAAATTTAATTGTGGAGGCTTCTGCTATAAGCAGTATTTCAAAGATACCTCGATAGATAGAAAACCCAATCTTTTATTCTGGGACATTTACAAATATTTTGCAAGGCAAATCTTAAGGGTCTTCGGCTTTAATTTAATAGTCAAGGACCTTTTGTTCATGAATGTGGATTCAGCATGGGATTATATTCATAAAATAATTAGTTTTAGGCTTTTCAGCGCTGTTTTCCCAATTAATTTGCTTTTATAATTCCGATGTCTTAAAAAGAGCTGTTGTTGTTACGCCGTCTCCGTTGACCGATAACGTGTACAGTTATTGAACGAATTATCACGAAACATTTCGTATAACAATTGGGGTAGTAGCATAGAACAGTAAGAAAACTACAAAACAAAATAGAGACATTTGGAATATAAAGGAGCACATAAGTTCATTTTGTAATGTGGAAGTTAGAAAACAGGTCAGAATGATGTAGAATCCAATATAATACAGAAATATCGGCACATAAAATTTCTGGAAGTCTGCATAAAATTGCTTTTGCATTTTCCGCATCGAATAACGATGCGGATTATGTTCAATTTTACTGCATTAGGAGTGGTGTTGTATTGTTTTTGTTATGTGTTAATGTATTTTTATGGATAACGAGTTTATAATGGTACAACAATTCGTCTGCGGCGTTTGTGGTTGACAAAAAAATGGACCATGTCAAATGACCTCCGTCAAACCTAATGTCTGGTTCTATTCAATATATTAAATTGAACAAAGTACAAAGGATTACTTAAATATCTTCAAACTATCAAGATTTCTTCAATTTAGCCTTTTTAAAATACAAAGACTGTTTCTGACCCTTCTTCGGTTACATCTCTAAGAACGACTTCATTAAAAAATAACCGAAATTGGGTATAGAAATTGATTCCAGGTGGTTGCAAAGAGCGAAATTGTAGTTTATCTATAAGTATTGCTATCCTTCCGTCAATTTGAATTAACAGAACGCTGCACACATCACTAAGCAATCCTTTACCTAATGGCCTGAAGTTAGGCTATTTTTACGACAATGCATCTTAAGGTTTGTAGCATTGTTATCCAAAAAAGAACCAGAATAACATCTTTAAATCGCATCCGTACTTGTCGCTCAATCAATATTATCTTTCGAAGCTCGTGGATTTCGTTTCCTAATAGGACAGCTGTCAAATGTGGATTGCTATGCGAGCGTAACTGAATAAAATTTGGTATTAATTAATTTTAGTGTGACACTTTCAACAAAGATATACAAGTACTCGTACATATTTAATAACTTATGGCATTTCTTAGACAATTTTAAGTGGTTAGATTGAAAGATTGTGTGGTTGATGCATGCTTACGGAGGTTTTGAAGGTACGCTATCAGAGGAGGTTCTTAAAATGAAACGTGATAAAATCTTTTCAAGGCAGGCAAACCATTGGTAACCCTTGTAGTTGCAAACGTCTATAGGCGAAGGTGACCACGTGCTATCCGGTGGGTCGCCTGCCTATCTACCTTGCCTTTTATTATAATGAAAAATATAATAGTATCATTCCTGCTTAAGGAACGTATTTTTATGTCTTGTCCCAATCCTTTCACAAAGGCACTAGTCTCACTCATTGTCTTTGTATACTGCGATGAATTTTTGAAACAGGTCTAAAAAGTATTCTGGAGATATCTCTGTAAGTTTGTTCATTTCTCCTCATTTCAAGCGCCTTGCCAATCTCGGTTGGGGTCAAGTTGGGCATAATGAAGTTCTTGTCTTTTAAACAAATTGTATTTTAATGAGTGTTCTAAAAAAATATCACACCAAAATCTTAATATAATAATTAAAGAGCTAAATAAGTTACTTAATTACAAACTTTTTAAATTGTGTTTTTGCGATCGATTTTATTCGTACAAATCAAAGATCAGTGCAAGTAAAAATATGTTATTATTTCTAGAGAATCATGCCAGCTCCAATTATAGGTAAGTATACTGGGAGATATGGGGATATACTGAGAGATCCGAATTCAACATAATCCAATGCCATATAACCAAATAGTATAAGGATTTATATAAATGATGTAGGTACATACCGCTATTTTCGTCACTCTCTTCATACGCGCTCGAAGACTTCTGACTGCCATTTTCTGAAAATATGTGTTTCTAACAAAAAATATTTATTCCATTGAGATTATTGCAACATGTTATTCACTAGCCCAAAAACTATATTATTAAGCGTACGGGCGTAATTAGTTCGTATCGTGCGAGCGCTGGTAGTAAAATAAAATTTGACTTGACATAATGTCTAAACGAAACAAACATTTTATCAAGTACCTACACATTTTTCCTACAAAGTCGTATTTTACATGGACACTTTTGTTTTTTTTACGTAACATCACACCTGTAATCCCCGGAGGGGTAGGCAGAGGGGTTTACTACACCCCCACGTTTCACCAGTTACGTTTAAGTCCCACGGAATAGGTGGTGAGCCTATTGCCATACACCGGGCA
>DWME01007779.1:0-12288 GCA_018244795.1 Parelbella ahira ahira
GAAATGTTAAGTTTCCATTATCATTTAAAATCTCTCTGGCGTTTAATAAGCTTACAACTGCACGGCTTTCGGGTGACCGCATACGAGTGATGTGATACCGTAAACGTTTATATACTTATGATGTTTACACTTTTGATGCAAGCATTGGCTAGCATTCCAAGGTTGCACTGGCCGTCATTGCAATGGAATATAAAAGACATGGAAGTATGTGCGTGCGAGTGGGAACGCACCCAGCTAGCTGTCGTCCTGCAGCTCGGTGAAGCGGTTGCCGAGCGCGAGCGGCGCGCGGGGCGGGGGCCGCGCGGCGCCCGGCGCGCCGCCCGCCGTGCTCCAGCCGCCGCCGCGCTTCCCGCCCGCGCCCAGCACCGGGAAGTAGTCGTCGTTGTGGATGTCGGGCGCGTGCTTCTGCACACACGGACACGCACATACACGTTTTAATAACTTACATATGTGTATACATTGCATTCAATATTTCAATGTTTTTGTATAAACATATTATTACAACTGTGGAGTACCAATAGTATAATTTGACTGTTCAATGAAAGTGTTACTATTAGCTAGGTACTTTTCTTAAAATATTATCTTATATAGATTGCTTACTTATAAAAACGCCGTTCTCTAACTTGAACGACTATACTATATTATCTTAATAATTAAGCGGGTATAATTCAATAAAAGAACATTGTTATCCGCTGGTTCAACTCACGGACTGGTTGCGCCGCACGGGCTCGGCGACGCGCAGGCGGGAGGAGGGCGCCACGTATGCGGCGGGCTTGGCCTCCCGCGGCTTCTCCTCCGGCGGGGGCGGCGGCGCCTGCTCCACTTCCACTTGTTGCTGAAATAATCATGTTAATAAATCAGTGAAAATGATTATAATTGGTACGTTAGAGCAACTATTCCTTGCTACAGTTTTACATCTACCTTCAAAATGTGTGGATATGTCCCAAGACATTGTTTTATGTTTATGTTTAAAATTTTGTTGTAAGTATATAGGTAGTACCTACATTTAGTTTCCGCGATTCCTACTAAAAGAAAGCAAAGATTTTTCTAAGACGGATGTCTAGGTAAAATCCATTCACCCGTTTTTGTTAATAGACATTTTTCGCGAGATGATCAACCCAAACGAACAGTATTGAGTGAAAAAGTTTCATTATAAAGTAAGTTGTTTGTTACTGTGATATTTGACTGTGTATCACCCGCCTTAAATCAAATTTGCCAGAAAAAATTAAAACTTACTGGTTTGTTCCAGGGGCCCTTGCCCTTGCCTCCTTCCGGGGCGTAGTCCTCGGCGGTAGGGTCGCGGCCGGAGTCGGGCGCCCCGCTGCCGCCTTGCAACACCTGGATTTTCAACCCCGTGTAGTCCTTCACTGGTTCTTCGTACTCTTTCCACTCTTCTTCCTCCTGTAACAGAGAAATGGAGAAACTCAACATTTTTTATACGTACCTAAATAATAAATTATTACTTAGCTGAGTTAGCGCCTAGCGCCTAATCTTTGCATTATTCTATTGGTATTGTCTATCATAATGCAGCAATGTTTAGTAAAACTAACTGATGATGCGGAGGTTGCAGATTCGATTCCCACGCCAGAATAAATATTTTTGCGATGAGCGCGAATATTCGTTCGTGTATGTTCGTGTAGGTTTTAAATTATCTATATAAACAGCTAATTAAAAACATATTTATGTTGTTTAACAGTAGCCCAGTAACCACAGCACAGATTCTGCTTAGTTTTGACACCAGGTGGACATGTACGAGTTGTGACAACTGACAACACATTATTCTTTCTCATTTTGTTAATTTTGGCGCATAAATATTCAAGATATAAGTGTGTCAAAATGCACTGCCAAGGTGACATCACAGCCATCATCAGCCTATCTCAGTCCACTGCTGGACATAGACCTCCCGCAATGAGCGCCATCGCGCCCTGTCTTCGGCTTGTAAGGTGACATAGTTCTCAGGAATAGGAAACGGCATCATATTACTGGCTGTGCAACGCTTAAACGCTCGTCAACCGTTGACACGAATAACGAATAAAAACCCTAATAATAAAGAACACCTTAAGGGACATTTCAAATCTTTTATGACGTGACCATCGCCGAACTTTGTCACGAAACATTAGAAAGGCAAAAATAGACTTTATTGCAATGTGCCAAAGTTCTATTTCAAATACGATCAACATGTGTTCTGCTCTTCGAGCAAATCTGTTTTAAAGGGCCCTAAACCGCATTGTTATCTCAAATAACAACTGATATTTTTAAAATGACTCGATTAATCAATCATACAGCGACGCGAAATGATTTCCAATTGTACTCAATTCGATCATCAATTGACCAACCGAATTATTATTGGGAATGACAGATCAATCAACAGGAAAAACGCTCTAAACAACAGATAGTACATTCCCGAATATTTGAAATAAGTTTTCAGTACACGAAAGACAAATTAGACAGATTTATAGTCAGCCTACCATCCGCTCAAGTCCACTGCTGGATGTCTCTCCGCAGCGGTCTTTGCTCATAATCCCCACACTGGATATTATTATAGCTCTGTTTCAGATGTAATAGAAAGTATGCGATCCTGTATTACTTATACCGTTTGCAGCTAATCATACACACACACATATACAATATTACAGAAAATAACGCACATATACGCATTGCGTGGTTATGCGTACATAAGACGTACACGCACATTAGCGCACGTGAATATTTACTCACACATTCACGCGCAAATGTACCAAAGCCGTAATATATAGTGTTGGAAAATTTCATATATGAATAAATAACAATAGTATAGTCATTTCTACTTAGAGGATATGCTATCACAAGGACGTAATTGTACTGCTTAAGATAAAATCATAAGTACGTCACAATAAAACTGTTTAGTCACATATGATTCTAATACAGATAATGAATTGCAAATTATGCATTTTGGTTCTGGTGTTAGTTTTTTTTTTGTTTTATTATGATTTAAGTTTCATTGTGGCCAGTGAACTAAAATTTGTTTTAAGAGAAAATCATAAAAAATTAAATATTCTATGATATTAAGTCCACACTCTAATATGACTTTCAGCTTGGTTGTTGATACATTGTTAGACAATGTCAATGCCTGATAGCAATATTAGCACATTCATCCAGATAGTATGTATCAGTACAGTATTGTTTCTATCATTTCACATTTAGTATCTGTACTACTAAAAGTTTTTTGTCAAAGGACAAACAAACTTACAAAAAATAACCACTACTCAGGTTTTAGGAAATATTATTACTATTTGATATTAGTGGCTGGAATAAATTATTATTATTTGATATTGGTCACAAACATGTAGCTACTCCTGAGAACATCTTGAATATTTATTCAGAACAATAAGTCTGGAGGGTGTAGTTACCGGGCCACATGTGCACTAGAAATGAACTAGAATCTTAATTCATCATCTAATATCATCAATAAATAATATCACCTTATATTTCCCCAAAGGTGTAGGCAGAGGAGTATTCTACTTCTAGTTTTCACTAATTGGCATGGAGTAGGACTTAAGACTATATCCATATGGCTGACAAAGAACTGGACTCAGAGACAATACTGACAATTTCACATTAGAAAAAGCCAATAAATACTTTGGCCAATTAGAGGATAGGGAAGCTGGGACCAGTCAGCAGTTGCATTACTAAATACTACAGCATTGAGGCAGCCAAAACAACAATAAGAAGTGAGGACAAGGAAGTAGAATTAAAATTTATGACCGACCGAAACTCGGTTTCGGCTAGTTTCAGCCAAGAAATCTAATTTCGGCCTTAGTTTCTGTTTCTGCCAAAAAATGGCAGAAACTTTCGACCGCGCCGAAACTCGAGTGTTTGAGAATGTTCGAGTGCGTCGTTGGACGAACTTTACTCGCCCGCCATGAATGAAAGAAGCATGAAAATGAATGCCCCGTATTTTATAAATCCGGGACAAACGTCATATCCCTGTTTATAATAACGCTCAGAAATGCTCCAGGATTCCGACCACTGTTCATGGCGTAAAAAAATTTCAATATACATATTATACAATATACACATTTGTTACATACTTTAATGAATTTCTTTTTATTTCATTTAACTCTATTTAACTGTAAGTATAAATAGAATGATAGAGGGCCTTAAGCCTCTCAATATGAGAGGAGACTCATATTACTCAGTGAAATGACAAATAGGTCGATTATTTTATAAATAGAATTTGCAAATAAATGTGTAAAAAAATGTTGTGATTATAAAGCACACTTAATGCTTTGCATTATGATTCATGGAAAATTTAAAATACACTATATTTCAATATGCAATAGAAATTTTAAATATGTTTAAGTAAGTTTTGGTTTTGGCTAAAACTGCGAGTGAGGCCGAAGATTCTGGTTCAGTTTCAGCTGAAAAACCTGTTTTGGTTGGACACTAATTAAAATGTTTATATGAGTATTTGAACAGACATTGCTATTTAATATTAGTGCAGTTGTATTGCCTCTGGCTAGAATATTCTTTAATATAGCATGAACATTTAGAATTTTTAAATGTGTTTTGTATAAAGATATATTTAGAATAAACTGACTGATTAAATTGACTGCCTCGTTTGCCGAGCGATTGCAAGTGTGACTGCAGATTGGGAGGTCCTGGATTCAAACCCCGAGTTGGGTGCTATTAGATTTATCTAATTTAGAATTTCTAGTTGTGACTCAGAGTCTAGAATTTGTGCCTGGTGTATGGCAATAGGTTCACCACCTATTCCATGGGACTTAAACATAACTGGTGAAACATGGCAGTCTACTACACTCCTCCCCTATCTCCTCTGCCTACCCCTTTGGAGATTACAGGTGTGATGTTACATTTTTAGAATAAAATATAGAGCATAAAATAATTCATACAACTATTAATTGTTAAGTGTCAGAATTAAGTGTAGTTAATTTAATGCTTTATGAAAATAACCATCACATGTACTCTTTTCCCGAATACTTATGAAATAGGCATAGCAGCCACAGGTATACTACTGTAGTGAACTAGACCAAAAAGACAAATATCCTGAGAACTCAGTAAAAAGCCCAATGTGTAAATATGTGTGAATGTATCCTTCACACTTGACTTCAACTATACAAGCATCACTGCTAAGTGATAGAGGCGAGTTCAAACATTGTTTCTTCAAACATAAGCCCTGAATGCTGCTGTCTACCATCTTCAAAATATATATCACACTTAGAATACAGTACTGACAAACTGATTAGGACTCATTGCTGATTAAATCAAGTGAACAAAAAAATCAATAATATTGCAATAAAGTTCCTGTAAAAAATTGAATTGTGACTTCAAATTATACATGATATATTGCTCATTACAAGCTTAAAGAACAATAGATTTAAATCAAAACATGTATTAAATTTCTAATATCTTGTCCATAGTTAAATGTTTTCTACACACTGTGTTAGAAACTGCAAGCAACATTGTATTAAGACAATTATAACCTGTTTGTGGATTTTCTTAAAGTTTCCTTGTTTATTAATGATTCCCATCATTAGTAATTAAGTATGTGAGTAACTGTACTACATCAATACATATTTCACAAAAACATCTAATATATAAAAGATACATATATATAGATTTGGTATAATCAAAGCCATTGTCCTTTTACAGAACGCAATAAAGGACAAAACCAGCTATGACAGTGCCACAAATCAGTACTTAACCTGTAATATGGCCTACATTCGTGTGTCAATGAATTGGACAACGATACTTTAACCACGCCAGTATTGGTGTCATACCGTCGATAACACGGTTAAATTAACTATATTCTAACCCTAAGAGTGTATACTGAATTAACTTAGTGAGGCTTTGTCTATTAACATCGCGAATTGCCACCTGCACTTCGAAATTTTATTTCTTGATAACTATAAGTGACTAAGTCATTTATTCTTCGGTAACTCACCCCGGGTCGACCTCCTTCTTCGCCTTCGTTCGCTGGTCGCTCCTTCTTCGGCCGGACATCTGTTTTTTGTTTTGTGTCTTCCATTTTTTTAGCGAGCTCATCTGCTGTAGCAAACTTTTTCACCGACTTCGACTTTTTCCGATCCTTCTTCGCAAAGAAATCATCTAAATCGGCCATATTTAATTTTGAAGCGTTAATTAAACGGTTTATGTGGTAACTTTGTAAGTACAGTAATATTGGAATGAATTAATCGGGGGAAATTTCAGATGGATCCCCCGAAATGATTTTTGTGGCAAGCGTGGCCGACTGTTTCTTTTTTTTAAATGGCACAAGTTAGTGTTGCCTTGCTAAGAAATTAAAATACTTCTATAAAGTAAAACGTATGTAAAGTGAAAGACACATTTTTCTGTCTGTAGTACATCCAAAAGGAAAGACCAATTCTTTTTAATTATAATAATATATTATATTAATATATTTTTTCTCGCAACAATTCAAAAATAAATTTAGTAGTTATTCGTTGTAAAAAAAAAACAATTAATTTAAAATTACAAATAGGAGAAATAAGTTGTACCTGCGGTTCGAATGTAACCGCTAAAATTAAAAATGATTTGATCAGAGAACGATGTGATGCAACAGAAGGTAATACGGTAACCATGGACAAGAAAGAAATGCTTAGACGGTTTGCGCGTGTAGAATGACTGAAAGTAGAATTAAGAAAAAAAATGTGCGGTTAATTGAGATTAATAAGCGATTTCGCGTCATTCTCGTAGCGTAATGCTGTAAAGCGTTTACTTCATTAATTTTAACAAATTTATAGGGCTAAGAAAAATTACAGAGGTAAAAGAAAGATCTAGTACGTAACGTAGTTATATTAAATAGTAAACTTCCTAAACTGACCTAGGTATCCTTGATTTTTTTTCATTTTATCACATATTTCGTTTGTACGTAATATATTAACACTGCCTATTAATGTATCCGTTTGCTTATACAAGGTAGACTGAAAAAAACTCAAAAGTAAAGTCGAGACTCTTGTTAAGTGGTCATCACTACAGTCCATAATTCTGTAAATTAACCATTGAAATAGTATTATAGTATAGATTCAACTAAACAACTTCGGGCGTTTAGGGGGTCCAATTCTGATATTATGTACCTCCAACTTTAAATTACTTGCGTTGTTATAGTTAAAAGCTATTTGACGCCTGAACCTTTTTATGAGTAAGTTATACAAATGAATGCTTAACAACAGTACATCATCAACAGTGATACAAAACCTTTTTTTTAATGGCCTGGTACATTGAGACTTATTTTCCCATACGCTATGTTTACGAAAATATTATTTCAAAAAATACAAGTACTACCTATATTTAAGCCAATTATTTTGAAAATGTAGTCATTCGCAGCCATACATTCTTGTGAAGCCTTCATTTCACCAAAACATTTCAGCTCAACATTGTATCACTCATCGCTTATCACCCGACCGGCCAGCCTGCAAACGTATCGACGGAACTGTCAATATTTTTATCTTATCATCCAAAATCTATTCGAAACGGGCACCGAGGGACTTCAGTCACATTGTTAAAAATCAAAATGATAGCCGCAATAGCTAGAACGTCTAATTTATTAGGTAGAAGTGTGATGAAAAGTTCCGTAAGGAACGGTTCCGCTGGTGGAATACCCGGACAGGTGAGCTGAAGATATTGTACATTAATTATATGAGCATTATTAAAGCGTTGTGGCTTAATCTTATGTAATAAAGACGACCATCTTGTTAAAATGTCGTCACGTGGGCCGTTAAAGTTTTTATAATAGAATTGATATAAGAATATTCTTAGTTTTATATTTTCAATAGATTTTTCATCATCATCATCAACTGCCTCTTTAAGTTAACAGCTGGCGTAGGTGTAGGCGTGCCCTGAAGGGTTACCCATAATCCCACGCAGAAAGTTATTAAAAAACAGTTTTTGTTGGTAAGCTTTTAAAGCAATATATAAAATTGGTCCTTTAAAACAAAGAAACGAAATAAAAAATTAACTACACAACAATAATATAACTCCTATCAAAAAATTTTGATTGAATGAGGTACACAATAGAGACTGTTCCATTATTGATTAAACGACTTTTTTATTTTGATATTGTTAATTAACATATAAACAGAGACAATACCTTTCAAACAAACAACACATTAATAGTAAAAATTAAAAGCGGTACTTATAATTTTTGAGTCTTGAGTAGAGCCAAACACAAAATTGAAATTTTTCAGACTTAAATGTCGAAGTAGTAGAACATTTATTTCAAAACACACTGGTCAATCTTATTTTTAAAATGTTGCAACATAATCACAATTTCAAAGGTACACAATAACACGTGTTTTATATATGTACATTTCTGAGGATCTGACTAATCGACAGCGATATTACAATTTAATAGAACTTATCAACATCGATGGGATCCATCAGGTTGCTCGGCACTCCGATATATTATCCTCCATCCAATTAAAAAAACAATCTGCAAAGACATTACCATCTTTCCAACGGCTTCATTTAATTCAAAGCCTTACTGATTTTGACCGTTTTAGACCTCTATTATATATTGCTTCATTCGCTTCAGGGTCTTGTCGACATACCTAACCGTTTAATTGACTGATTCTAGACAATGCCGTTCGATGTGAACAACAAAGCGTGGTTGACATGGAACTTCATTTGGTACGGCGTGACCGGCATCGGATCGCCGTTCGTCATCCTTTTATACCAGGTGGCCAAGAAGTGAAGGTAAGTTTAAAATTATTATAAGAAAATTGGTTAATAAAATCACAGTAATAATACTGGATCATCATCATCATCAGCCTATCTCAGTCCACTGCTGGACATAGGCCTCCCCCAATGAGCGCCATTGCACCCTGTCCTGTCACTGATACTGCTTTACCTAAGTCGAGTAGTAAGTTAGTATGATTTTCATTAAAAAAAATAAACGTTACATTTTTTAATTTAAAAGTATAAGAAAAAATTACATAGTCCATATAATTTTATTATAAATCAATTCAGTAAATTTTTCTTCCAAAAATCGAGGCATATGAAACCAAACAAAAATTCAGTTAGACCATACCTACTATACATTTTTTTAAATATTTTGTACTAATAAGATAAATTAATAATACTACATATTAGATGTATGTCGTCTTTTTTGGCCTTATTGGTTCATTAAAAGAATGCTCTTTTAAAACTTTATCTATTGTGAATAATAGATAGAATATATTATTTTTAATGTGAAAATTTTAACTTTTTTACCGTAACTAGCTTGGCATAATCATCACGACGTTAACATGAATTCTACACATTAAATGACAAATTAAACCATAAAAAGTACACTTGACGATAAAGGTAACCTTGAGACTTCGATTAAGACGCTTTATTTTTGAAATGCGTATTGAACAACAAAATTTTTTTAAGGCAAGACTGCTCGCAACTAAAAGAAAATTATAAAAGTCAAGCAACAAAAGTATTATTTTAATTTCCGGAAACAAAAAAATTATGAGAGAGTGGGCCAGTTGTTTCTACAGCATTCGTTATGTAATTAAAGAGATTTTGCAAATACACAACTGGATACGGCAGAAATATACATCATTCGAGGAAGCTATATAACATCTAAAAAAAAATTGCTAGACACGTTTACAATTACACAACCATACATAAAATAGAATAATAATATAAAAAATTCAGAATGTCAGAATCATTTGCGAACACAATAGCGAATAAAAGTCGAATTAAATGCAAAACAAAGTGACCTAATCCTAAAGTCTTAACACTTATTACCTTATTGTGTCTGGCATGGACTTAAATAGACGGTTTATTTTGCATTGTTCGACGTACTATGACTTAGCACATTGTGACAATATGATACCTAAAATCTCACATTAAGATTCAAACATACTAAAGATAATTTGTTAAATATAATTTCAATATTCATTATTGTTATAAAACAATTTTACTAATAAGGTAATACTGATTTGAAATGTTTTATAAATAATTTGTGTGCACCTTTAAAAAAAAAACAGTAAAATATTGCAAACTAGTCCGCAACAATATACTATGCTAATCAGAATCTATTATATTAAACTGCATTTAATAAACAAGATTTACTTTATTTTATTTCAGGTACAGAGGTCACTAGTATGCTCTCGTATTTAAAGAATGTAGTATAATTATAGACAATGTAATTACAGACAATATCTCAAATAAAATATCTTACAAATATCTTGTTTTATTTACTACTTATATTTTATTAAAAACTTAAAATTATTTTAATGATTAAAATTCTACTATTTAGCTTTATAGTGAACGCAGTGGTAATTTATCGAAAGAACTTTAGACACTTGATGTGCGAATGAGACAAAATATCAATTATTGAATTAGGTTTTGCAGAAGTGTTCAAGTGCGAATCCTTTCTCGCAATTCCAAGATGTTGGGTCCATTAGCTCGTTCTTCCAACCAGCTCGGTAGGAAAATTTTTACCACATCCGTAAGGAACCATGGTCATGGCGGAATTCCCGGCGAGGTGAGTTCCTTTTTCAAATTACATAACATCAATTTTGTCATACAATTGTAAAATAAAACAAATGAACAAGGTTGTACAGTCTATCAATTTTATTACCTATATTTTTAAAATTATTGCTTTCAAGAGACGTAATTTTGCTAATGTATGACATTTTCTAATTTATATTTTAGTACTAATGCCTTAACCTCCTTGTAACTGTACCACTGTTCAGTTGTGTTTTGCATAGAGGAAAAAGTTTAATACATTGATAGAATATTAAATATTTTGGCAACTTTGAGAAAAATGTATGAATCTAATTGCTGAAATAAAGGTATTTATTTATTTCATCAAAATCGGTATTGAAACATTTAAATATTGAAATGAAATTGAAACGTTGAAAACGTTATTTTAATTTTTTCCAGAATCTGCCATTCAGCATTGAGAACCGTTACAAATTGACGGCACTTTTCATGGTCTACATTGGAGCCGGGCTGGGAGCCCCCTTCCTGATCACCCGTCACCAGCTTCTTAAGAAGTAATGTAAATTACTAAAGTTAGTCCATATTGTAATATAACTGTTAATATCCAAAATAAATAAAAATAATCGATTAATTCCCTGAAAGCACTGCCTTTGCCATTACTTCACACAAGTACACAGAGTATGGCAATACTCAAATAGATAAAGAAAATTGCTATTAAAACTAGAATACCTTGTCAAAATCCAAAATAATTATTTGTCTAGGTTCTTTTACCATTATTAGCCTGTATTTGTCTACTGATGGTTGTAACAATGTAATCCTTCCTTAATGAACACTATCACAACTAACTAGATAACTGATAACGATAATTTATCTCATTAGGTTTATTATCCATGCATCCATCCATGAGTATGCTGCCTGGTTGGTCAAGTGGTTAAAATGTGAATAATGATCAAGAGGTTCAAATCCCAGCTTTGAGTGCTATGGATTTCTTTTGATTGAAATTTTCTAATGGAAATTTCAAGTAGTGGCTCGGAGTCTTGATCTGTGCCCTGTGTATAGCAATAATAACCTCAGCACCTACTTCATGGTGGAACAAACTGCTGAAACATGGGAGTGTACTGCACTCCTCTACATACCCCTTCAAGTGTTATGTTACATTACAATTATGCAAGACAAACTGAAATGGTAGAAACATGTTATAAATAGAACTTTACATGTAGTATGACATGAGGTAGGCAGAGGAGTGCAGTACACTCCAACATTTCACCAGTTATGTTTAAGTCCCAAGGAATAGGTGGGGAGTGTATTGACTCGGAGTCACAACAAGGAAATCTAAATTTAAAAAAGTGTTACAGTACCCAACTCACGATTTAAACCCAGGACTTTCCAATCTGCAGTTCCGCTTACAATCACCCAACCTTGGGGACATAATATGACATGTTTATCAAATTCTCTTTAATTTACGATTATATCCTCTAATCCACTGTTAATGTTGTTCAATATTGTTCACTATTATATGGGGCATTGGTGATTAAGAAAATTACTGAGAAGTCTGTTCAGAGATTGCACTGTACTTTTTGTACAGTGCAATCTCATATTGTATTGTAATTCAGACTAAAAAAAAATATTAATAATCGACCCATTTGTCATTCCACTGTTGGAATATCGGTCTCCTTTCATATTGAGGGGGTTAAGGCAATAGTCTGCCACTCTGGCCAAGTGCGGGTTGGCAGACTTACCACACCTTAGATTTTTTTTTCCTACATTATTAGCAAATGATATTCAAACTAAAAACACACTTTTTGTAAAGAGGTGTGCGCTATGGATTTGAAC
>DWME01007780.1:0-12287 GCA_018244795.1 Parelbella ahira ahira
CTACTATTATTATTAATAAACATTGTTATTATTTGTGGATTTTGCCCCGTGTATGGCAATAAGTTGACCACCTATTCCTTGGTACGTAAAATGTAACTTGTCAACCGCCTACGAACAGCAGTGTAGGCGTTGCGATAAACTGTACTCTTCAATACCCAACACGCAGCCCAGCGTGAAGATTGTTCGATAAAACCTCTCAAGGGAGCCCTAAAGCCAGTAGTTGACTGCGAGAAACAGAAGATGTGATCTGAGGTTTTTATTTCTAACCATTGTGTTGTCGTTAGTATTATCAAATTATCACACCAGGTCCTTCATGTGCCTTCTCCACAATGTGTTTGTCGTTTGGATGACATTTTAATAAAAGATGCGCTGTATGGCCCGCAAGTTACTTGAAAATAAGTAATATGGATGCAGTTTCCAATAAAATTGAAATGGTACATGAGTTACAGAAACTTTCCTTCTTCTATGTAGCGAGTCTGACATACCTTAGTTATATAAGTCGGAACACAACGAAGAGGGAGTTGAATGTATTACCATAGGTGTAATTTAACTATTTCTTGTATTACATATGTACCTTATGCAAGTGAATGCTGAGTAACAAGTCAAGCTTTTAATCATATTTTCAAAAATTTTAAGTAGAATGAATTTTTTTTTTATATTTATAGTTTGCTTTCCAGCAGTTACTGGCTGTAGTATACATATTTACCAGCTTTAAAAGTTACACATAATATGTTCACCTCAGTGTAAATTCAGGCTGATTAATTTGAACACCCTTTTGTTCCTAATTGTTCAATGTCTTGTTCGAACACAAACTGATCCTTTTGATCGCTTTACAGTCCCCTGATCATAATACAGTGTGTTCTTAATTGTTCAACACAGGGGTTTCTGTTCCAAAGACATCAGGCTCGCCGCTGATCAATCAGTTCATTAATTGCATTCTATATATAATAATAAAAGACATACATTCCATAGATATTAGTACATAAAAAAGCAATCTATATACGTTATCTATAAAAATATGAACTAAAATGTAATTTGATTTTTCGAGGTTCAATGTATATGTTTCTTTCCATCTAATTTATATCTTAAAGAATTTAATGAAATGGTTCACAAGTTTTTGATTTGGGTAAAATTGTCACAGCAATATATAGCCTAGTAGTTTGGAGTCCATTTATATGAAGTCTAGACTAGACTATTAGTTTCTCACTCAAGTGATCTGGAGTCTGGTCTATATCTTTGCATGCCCTACTAACTTTCCAAATACGACCATTATAGTTGAGAAAATTATCCTGAAAAGCGCACATACTGTTGAGTTAGCCATAATATTCTCTTTAGGCTATCAGTTCCGCCAACTTGCACACAAGCCCCGAGGCAAATGATGGTCTTCCCCTTGTAATAGGAAACCTTTATCTAACAGTGGGATGATAAATGGGCATACTGATAATGTTCAATGGATGAATAAATTGTGTATGTACCCTCGTGATTAAAACATCCTGATGTTTGGCATAAGCAGAAAAGCACTTGACTAAGAATAATCCTTCAGGACAAGTAGCGGTTGTGGCTTATTAAGGTTTGGTCCTTACATAATTGCCCTAACTTTCTGTTTACTGGACAAACTGACTTGTCAGATAGAGACCATTAAACGAAAGACGATAGTTTTTATTTACTTCATTGTACTCGACTGCCTCGTTGGTCGAATGGTTGCAAGCACGACTGCCGATCGAGAGGTCTTGGTTTCAAACCCCGGGTTGCTATTGGATTTATGTAATTGAAATTTGTAGTTGTGACATGGAGTTTGGCACAACTGTGGGTTAGACTAGTGGTTCAGGCGAAAAACCGACCAAAAAAACTAGAAAATAAAAACGGCATGTTGCAGTATGGCATTTGTGCTACAATGAGCGCATGTGACAGCTTCCGTGTATCAATATTAGCTCGCTGTCATTCGCTACAGATGTCATGTGATTCGATCCGTTAAGCATAGGCATATTCCATCTGGATAGATTAATGAAATACATTAATACTCGCATGTTTCATTCTCGTCCATTTTCATTACACATTCGTTCGCTCTTTTTTTGCTTTAAGTGATAGTTAGATATTAATCTATATAGTACCGCTAAATTAGGTCCTAGTTCATAGGTTTTAGTGAAGCAAGTTATTAACAATCGGCTTTAGTGATTACGCAAGACAAGGGTTAGTTAGTTCAGCCTTAAGGTACTTAGGACAGCTAGACCTAATTTGTTCATGGCGTCCGTAAATAACCCTACTTGTACATCGTTTGAGCCGTAAAGCAGCAATAAAGATGTTTCGCTTCTTTTATTGATAATAGGGTCTTACCAAAGGAAAGTGATTTATTTCAAATAAAACGTTCATGAAACCACAAGATATACAACGCGATATGTCTATATGTATTCTTCTTGATACACTGGTTCCTACATATTATTGAATTCATTAAAATATTGTTACATCTGAACACTGAACTTTCGAACTGATTATTCTAATTGTAAGTGAAACTAAATCGTACTTTCGTTATGTGTATCGCGCCAAAGTTTTTTCATCTTAAAATCTGAAAAGCAAATATTGTCTTTTTATGGGGAACTTCATTGAATAACATAACATTGACTATGAATAAACTCGTACCAATAGAGTTGAAAGTGTTTTCTTCGATTTAAGTATTGCGTTATGCCTCATTGGTTAACTCGTAATGGCGAGCATGACTGCTGAACGACAGGTCCTGGGTTCAATCCTCAGGTCCGATACTACTTCGTTTTTGTAACTTGAAATTTTCAGCCGTGGCCCGGAGTTTGGATTTGTGCCCGGTGTACGTTAATAGGCTCACCATCTCTCCATCGTGGAACATGAACGAAACTGGTGAAACATAAGTACTAAACTCCTCTTCCAATCACTTCGAGGATTGCAGGCGTGATGTTTCATTTTATATGTATTATGTACAAAATCGGCTTTATATAAAATTATTTTTCGACATTTTCTACGATTTTGACACAATAAGTTGACTTTTTTTACGATTGGGTAGCCACAAATGATTGCAGCTAGGTGGAGTGCCAATCAAACCAATCACCAATACTTCAATTCTAGCGGTTTTATCGGTCTGAATAACAATGAAGTTAGTCTACACTAATCCAGAACAGACAATTCAAACATTTTTACATCTTGTCTGGATAATTGAAGAGTTCTCGAAAGTCGGTTTGCATCCTCTAATTGCGGAAATGCAGATAAGATCCGGAATGCCAATCAAAAATGCAAATAGTTATGCAGACTTACGTAACTAGCCCGACGCGACGACGCGCTGCTTGAATGCCATTGCATCTGCGATAATGGATAATGATTATTCATAGGAATCGATCGCTTTTAACATTATTTATGTATATCGGTAGCGGGTGAGGTAATATGGAAACATATCATGGAAACATATATGTACATATGTATGTTGGGAGTTCTGTGTCCTTAGTTACCTAATAACCCTTTGTTATCCGTCATCTTATGATTAATGCTCACTTGCCCATATTCTATTTCAAAGGTATCAAGGTATCTGCCTCGTTGGTCGAGCGGTTGTAAGCGCGACTGCCGATCGGGTCCTGGGTTCAAATCCCGGGTCGGGTGCTATTGGATTTTTCTAATTAGGAATTTCTAGTAGTGTCTCGGAGTCTGAAATTGTGCCCGGTGTATGGCAATAGGCTCACCACCTATTCCATGGTACTTAAAAATAACTGGTGAAACGTGGGAGTGTATTACACTTCTCTGCCTACGTTTTTGGGGATTACAGGCGTGACGTTACATTCTGAACAAAAATACAAAAAGATACAATCTCTTTTTGCGTTGAAGTGTCAATGATTCGGGTTGAGTGGTGAGTCTAAACCCACCAACTATTTCATGTGACGTATTAGTACCATGCGCCGAGCGTAGGTCAATTCTCCGAGCCACTGCTGGAAATTTCTACTAGAAAAGTTAGAAAATTCAAGAGTACCTGAACCGGGTTTCAAATAAATGACCACTCGGTCAGCAGTCGCGCTTTACAACCACTCAACCCACGAGGAGGCCAATTCTTGTTCATAATGGATAATTTAAATGAGTGGCTATTACCAAACACAGGTGATTTTCTAAATTCGGTGACCTACATTACAGGTTCTGTTTATAGTGTGCATATTTACCATAAGCGTTAACAGGCCATTATTGGATGACTCTTCATGTACAAGAGAGAGACTGGTAAATTTATTTCTATATTAACAAATTAACAGTGATAAGACTTATATCATATTTAATTCTACCTGAAAACCGCTTGTCTGTGTTGTTTATCGTAATAATATATATTTTATGCACAAAGAAAAAACATAAAAGTATTGAAGACGAAAATACACTGAACTATTCTTTAAAAAATACCAAAAAAGTATTTTCTTAAAACTGTAGTGTTTTAACGTTGAATGAACATACGAGTACTATCAACATATCGTACTAATTACTTTGAAGATACGCACCAAAAGTGAAACTGAAAAAAATAGATCGAAATTTATCGAGCACTTTTTTCATGATGCGTGCACAACCGCAGGCCCCATTTTATTGATATAGATAGATACATAGATCTGTAAAAACTGTAAATGTTCACTTACCGTTTGATCATATAGATCAATTTGCTATTTTATGAAAGAATAAATGAAACAAAGGATTAGAAAAAATACTTTATATAAATTTATATATTATGACAACCGGTTTAATATTAATCTGGTAACTAATCAAATACATTATGTACAATGTCAATACATTTAGTCTACCTAATATTATGAACTTTACATATTATGCGTGTACAACATAGATTCAATGTAACTGTATACATGTGTGTATGTACATATGCTGTACGAATGGCGTGCGTTGGCACTTGTCCCGGACATGCCATATGCGTACAGCCATGATATTATTGTATAACATTATATTACTATTGTTTTACAGTACTGTTTTGTTTTATAGTAAAATGTCAATTTGCAGAATTATGTTACAAAATAGCAAAAATGCTTACACTCGTATTCATTGCAGCTTGAAAATAATACGCATCTTACTCAATGCGCGTAAGTAAGATAAGGTTATAAGTAGTGATTGGTCGAAGGGAAGCGTGTTTTATTGAAGAATTTGGTTAGAGAGTATTACCATTTAACTAAATCCTGCAACATTGAGTGGACTGCTTTAAAATTGTTGACATTTTTTAATTGTAAAAACCAACGGTCAAAGTTTTCGAAATCTTTACAAAAAAATTACAACGAGAACATAATATTGCTAATACTTTTATAAATACTGCTTAATTACAATAATAATACATAACGAACACTCTATGGAATGTTTTAAATTTTATTAAATAAATAAAAATATTACTTTTATTAACGACGCAACTAATTTGTGCTCAAAATATACTTATCTTGTCTATGCTTAATGTCAGTTTCTAAATTAATAATACCTGTATCATAACGAATGTTATTGTTTTAAAAAAGATACCGTAACAAGAAAGAAAAAAAGAAGATAAAAAGATATAAAGGAGACAGTTTCTCGGCGGGTCTTTTCAGTTGAGAATATACTCCGACCCGGGATTAGGAAAAATGTATAATTTGTCAATTTGTAAGTGCCCCGCAGGCCTGTACAGAATCTTTTTTATATTATGTTTTTCATTAGCACGTTCAAAAGAAACAAACGCGGATATTTATGTATGTAGTAAGGTTGAACACCACAAGTGTTTTGTCTAACTAACAAAACTATCTATAATTGTTGACTTACCTTTTTCCATTCGACTAATAATATACATATTTATAAACATTCACGTGGCGTTTAACAAAAAAATAACTGTGTTGTTCATTATCTTTTCTATTTAGTAATTGATTTATATCTATAGCTTTCTTGATCTGATAGTCACATATCCCATACTTTTTTATTTAGTCAAATCATGGAGTACAAAACATGTTAATAGATTTTCGTAGAGCTACAGTTCAATTGGGATTCCATCCACATGTCTATGAACTGTATTACTGGGATAATATCAATTGACTCGTCGCTACTTCAGTCATAAAAATACGTTACAAAGTTGTATCCATACCAAAACTTATAAAAGTGTATATTTAGATAAATATACATACAATACAAAGGTAAATATACAAGGTAAATTAGAATAATATACTAATTGTAAAAATACTTGTATTCTAGAAGGTTCTATTACTGACTGCTAATTAAATACTTATCGAAACAGAGGTGTTCAAGAAAATAAAATGTTAGAAAAATAATCTTACCAGCCTTTGAACATACCAATAAAATGTTTGATTCGTACAGTTCATACTTTCTCGGGAAAAAGCACTAAATTTATGTTCTTTTATATACGTGTGGACTCTTCACTGTATTGAAACCAAAACAATCCGACAACATTAAAATTCAATACTCATACGATATCAATAAATCTCCGAATAAAAGAACTGCCGTGTATACGATAACTCACGCATTATTAGGTAAACGGTATCAATTGTACATTTATGCGGGTTGAAAGGTACAAATCAAAGGTAAAAAACACGTACAAGTTTTATAATTATTTCACAGGGTACGTGGTTTCATGTCTTAGACCTGTATACATGTAAAGAATTTTGGTATAGGTCTAATATGTACTAATGACGTTAAAATTTTTTATATCTTTCTGTATTTTCATACGAGTAGTAACAGTAGGCGTTATGATGAAGATAGGAGGCGACTTATGCTAATGCGTAAATGTTGCGTTGCACATTTTATACATTTTCAAAAGACACGGTAAATGTAACATATAAGGACAAAACAATTTTTCATTGTGCAGTGTTGGGGATTCGAGTACAAAGATTTAAAAAGCGGACAGACACACCGATACAGGTGACTATATACATTTAAATTAAGCGCATTACCTTTCTTTATAAATATTATGTACAAGTCTAAAATACATTAGAAACAGCAGTAAACGTTTGTCAATATAGTAACAATGAAGAGTAAGATTCATTATTTATTGGTGTAATAGAAATTACAACTTTTTATAATTTAGTTTACCATTGTGACTGCCTTGTTGGTCGACTGGTTGCAAGCGCGACTGTCGATAGGGGGTCCTGGGTTCAAATCCCGTGTCGGATACTATTGGATTTTTCTATTTAGTAATTTCTAGTAGTGACTCGGAGTCTAGATCTCTGCCCGGTGTATGGCAATAAGCTAAACACATATTCCATTAGACGTAAACGTAACTGATGAAATGTGAGAGTGTACTATACTCACTGTCTACCCCTTCCGGGGTTATAGATGTGATTTTACGTTTTTTAATTTAGTTACACGCAAAATTTTCAATCAATGTAATTGCTTATTGTGTAAGGGTGACTTTTAAATACGTATCAATTAAAATACAAATATTTATGTATCCACATAGCAAAAGGTATTCGTATAGGTATAAGGTAACTATGTTAAATACGTATTTCTATGCATTGACAAAGTTTTAAGCTGATTGTCCATAAGCTGACATCATTTAAGTAAACAAAATTCCTCTATATACGAAGGCGTACATAAATATCTAAGCTAATCAGTAAATCACAGCTCCTGATTGAAATTTTTTATTTCCACAACGTGAAACGTGACTAGAAAATGTTTTTTTACACTTAACTAATTTGAGATCACTTCCGCTTTGGTTTGGTAAGTAACTTTCTTGCGTCTCAAGGACTGCGTACGATTTTCACTTTCGATGCTCACTTCACTTATCGACTCCGTGTCTTGACAGAGGATGTCCTGGCACAGGTGTCGATCGACGCACTGTATCGTGTCTTCCAATGTCTCTGTATGTTGGTCTAATGTTCGCATTGGGTACGAGTCTATAGGATTGTGTCGATCGCCGTTCCGCCGCTGCAGCGAGCGGCGGCTCCGACATCAGGAACATCGGGCGCGCGGGGCGCGGCACGTCCCCGCACGCGCCTGATGTCACAAGCGACACATTTCGTGTTGAGAGACTGACGAGTACATCATCGTTGACACTGGATACTGTGGAGAGAAGCGCCCAATAAATAGCAGTTCATGCAAATAAGTTTTATTTTGTCATTGTTATTCTGTAAAGTTTGAGACACTACACAAATTAAAGTCTGCCATAAGATCAATTTTCGTCTGTTAGGAAGTATTAAACAGATTAGTGTCAATGCAGGTATATATTTTCAACAGCGTTCATACAATCGTCTAAAAGCAACGCGTAGTTTTGTATACCCACATTCATGTCTCGATTTCAAATTATTGTCCCGATCAAGAAATCAAAGAGATCTCCAAAGGGATGATTGCACCTAAGTTTTTGATATGAAGTCAGTTTTAGATTTTATATAAATACGCAAACTTCGGTGATAACAGTTCAAACGAGGACATCACACTGTGCCTTAAGAAATAATTGTGAACACAGACATACAAAGGATAGAAACTTCGAGAATAACAAATGATAAACACTCATATTCCATCAATGCCAAGATGACAACAACAATGGCCACACGGTATATATAGCATATATCGAAATATTAGGAGGGATCTTAGTTGGGCTAGTGTTGTTGAAGCGTTAAGTTCGCTGCATAACAGATTGCTTCGGCTATGGGCTATATTCATGCAAATTGGTTTAACAGATTATACAACAGCAACGATCGTTCGTATATTCATAAGGAGTGCATTTATTGGGTAGCCGACTAAGTGCGCTCAACAACAGGCGCGGTAATTTGTTCATCGTCAGCCTGTTTCAATGTAGGTACTGCTGGACACAGCCGTCCTGTCCCATAACGGGGTTTCTGCTATAAACCCCACAATAGTGCCTATATGTAGTATAGTATTACAACATGTAATACTATTATATCGGTGTTTAGCTTTTCTTGGGGAAGCAGGTGATTTTAAATATGGAATACAGATACGCGTTAACGGTTGACGACGTCAGCAGTGACCGCGGCTAACCGTTTAATGTGTCTATTGAAATATTAACTCGAGCATTTTGCACGAAACGAACAGCTAAACAAATGACTGGTATGCGGTGTGTGGTTTGCCTTTACAACAAACAACTGACCCCTTGTTCGAGGTTGTTGGCACGATGATCTCATGATAGACAGTGTGTACTAGTACCTAAATAGTTTAAGGCTATTTGTGTGGAGTTTTATAAAAAAATAAGTACATAATATATTATTATCATATGAATTGAATACTGAGAATGAGTTGGTTATCGCGCAGGCTGTTTAGCATGAAAAAGCGGCTTCACTATAAATGCACCCAAATTCGTACGTGGCTTATGAAAGAGAAAATGGTTTAAAACGTACAATAGCACTTTTATTTATTTTTTCAACAGACATCACATGCATTGCTGGAAATGTGGAATCCATATGTAACATAGTGTTTCAGTAAGAATGAAAAGAAAGCTTCAGTCACAGTCACAGCGTTTGTTTGGGGTCACAGAATACCAAGTGCAAGATAAAATGCAATTTTCGAGGGGTGATATATCGAGAAGGAAAAGGTTTCTGACTGAGGTGCAAAAGTGAGGTTAGGTGGTAAAATTCACACATACCTCTGTTCACTTGACATAAAAACTGGCGAAGAATATTTTTATTGAATTTTGACTAGAAAGAACATTATATTTTTATGGACTTTGAGATATAAAGATATAAAGGCACTTGGAAATTATCAAATGATTATTGAGTTATTCTATATGTATGTCTGTTCGCAGGAGTTTTGCCTGACGGCCTGTAGTTCGCTCGACGAGTAATACCGTCGAGTAGTGCGCCACTGAAAAACAACCAATTTACAACAACATAAATTAAAAAAAATATATTGACATATTTTTTAGTTAATTTTGCCCACTTATCATGATTCCAGCAATATGAACTTAAGCAGCATAGCGGAGTTCATGTAATTAGAAAACGATCTCGTTAACTTATAACAGGTTTTGTTCCCTTTCATTTGCGATTTTTATTTATATTTCGATCCACTACTCGATCGACTAAGAAATGGAATGAAAGGTGAATCGTATTAAATCTCTTTACGTTCCACTTAAAGCATTTTAATACAATTTT
Organism: Parelbella ahira ahira; assembly: GCA_018244795.1. NCBI lineage: Eukaryota > Metazoa > Arthropoda > Insecta > Lepidoptera > Hesperiidae > Parelbella > Parelbella ahira. The sequence continues at coordinate 10,062 of DWME01007780.1, forward strand.
TTTATGGAAATGAAATAATTAACATTGGAACATATTTAAATTGTTACTTTCTTTGAGAACTATTTACCTGCGATTGCTTAAACCGAAGTTGGGGCTGGTACTTCCGACGAAGCTTCCGAGGGCAGCAAACGCAGATAATTCTTAGGAAAGCCCTGTAACAAACATAATGCAAACTTTTAATGGGAATGTTTCTATTATGGTAACACCCGACGATCCCAGTTTTTATGATTCTGTTCACCCCTTAAAATATAAGGTGGATGTGTTCGAAAGCGTTGCTGTATTGTAGAAATGATATTGAGTCATACGGCCTGCTTCATAGTAATTAGTCACTGAACAAAGAATATGAGTCAGTGAGTCAGCGGTAATTTGCTTCGTATACTTACTACAATGTGTTACTTTTAATGTCTACAAAACGATTAGGTTAATACGTATCAACACATATTTTACTGCGACCGCAGTAGTTAATTACAGTCATTTTATACATACATATATGTTGTAATATGTACATTTATTGAGAACGTAATAAGTAACTTTACTGTTATTCTCAGTAAATTGCATCAATGACTACTTGGAAAAAATTAGTAATAAAACTTTAACGAGTTAAATCTTAAAAGCTAAGAACTTCCAAGAAGCTATTATTATAATTGTTAGGTTTTAAACTGTTATTTATTGCGTTCAAAATTGCCAAGAATCATTGAATAATTTGCATATTGTTGCATGTTGCACGTACGACACAGTTCGTGTTAATTAAAATTTGTTATAAGGATGCCGGCGAAAACTACATAATTATAAACCTAACGCGTGTGGTAAAATCATATTACCTTTAATTATAAATACAGTTTTACTTTAATACTAAATTACTTATATAAATACAATAATGAGCAATGGATATATTGTGAGATATAAGAAATAGTAATAATATGTTGGAACAATACGTTGAAGACAATCTGCTCCGGGCGTAGCTTACACTAAAAGTAGAGACACCTGATGAACATAGGTAATACAAATATCTAAAAATACATCCATAATTATACACGTAGACAAAATTATCCTCAAAGAGTTTTCGTCAAATTAGAGTTATTCCCGAACTAAGTATGTGTAATTCCGAATTATCTAACATTGACAAAATAAGATTAACATTTCAACAGCACGGATTTCGCTGAATGACTTTACCCGAATTCACAAACGTGATTTTCGTGGCAATAGGGGTAAAATCAAAGCAGAATGGGCTTGTATTTAAAGCAACTCCTGGGGTTAATTTACTACGCCGGCAGCGGGATAATGAAGCGCTCTAAATAGACCGCGTGATTGTCACGAGGAAAGCAATCAAGTTTGCGATTGAACACTCTGCATGTAGTTTAATCTGGATCATTTGGGAAATGTCTTCTCTTAAATATTAATAATAAGCTTTGTTACACATTATTGGCTTCTTCTGTTCTTAGTTGTAGCTCGAAGTCTGGATTTGTACCCGGTGTATGGCAATAGGTCACGAGGTAGTCTATGGGACAGGTTAAATGTCTGGTGGAAAGCCTACTATGCATATTTCTGTAGCCCTTCGGGGAAATATGGGGGTAATGTTATGTCATGTTATGTTGAACGTTTAAATAACGATAACAATCAAAACAGAAATCCCATGTTTCAGGTTTTATTAAAATCTAGTGATTTTGTTGGATCATATAGGACATATTATAAATTGTTGATAGCAGCCAACTCTACGCACGCATATAATGGCGGTAATTAATGTAATAAGCACGTTTTTATTAAAAGGTATTGATTAAGAAATGCAATGTTTTTTCATTAAGCATTACTTATACATAAATCTATATTCAGTTTAAATATATGTATGATTATAATTAATCAAATCATTAATCAAATGATTGTGATCAATCAAGTCGTACATATCCAATAATAATTTGCAAAATTTCGTGTTAAATGTTGTGCGGTATGAGCCGACATAAAATATAGCTGCCGAGCTGTTATCGTCACGCGTACAGATCATAATACGAGTAGTGGCACGTAAATGCCTTCGGGCGGTGTAGCGACCAAAATCTACTTTATGTCATTCATATTTCAGTGACACGGGAACGCGGTAGTCTTTTTATCGCGAGAAATTTGTATACGACACCGGTGGCGAAATAAATAAGATGGTGAATTATATTGCAAATGCTTTATAAAATGTCACTAATATTCTCAAAGCTTACAAAGATTCAATGGTAAGTTAAATGT
>DWME01007781.1:0-12286 GCA_018244795.1 Parelbella ahira ahira
GGTTGACTAACTGGCTGGCTGGCTGGCTGGCTCGTGGGACCATGGCTGTGGCTCAGCTGGTAGCGGGACGTTACACTTAACAACACTTGACATAACATTTCCTATTGTGACTTTATTAACATTTTATTTTAATATTTAAACTGACAGTGTCAAGAAATAAAACATATACTTTTCAAGTAGCACAACTATTTCTTCTCTGGAGTTCTCTAAAGTCTACTAATCCGTGCTTTACTTTACTTTGTAAAGAGGTGCGCGCCTCGATTTGAACCAAGAGTCCCAGAGTGAGAGGCTGAATTTTACACCAACAGGCTATCGTTAAACAGGTAGCTCATATTTTAAATGAGCATCTAAAATATAGATGATGTATAGTTAATACGTGTACAGTAAGAAATTGAAGAAAAGCAAACACAAAAACAGCGAAAATCACAATTTATTACACATTTTAATATTACAATAGCTTTACAGAATACATCATTTAATAGGCTATACGTAATACATCACATAAATACACACTTTGATAACTGCGTCGATTTGTATTGTTAATTTAATCACACACACAAACATACACAAGCACACACATAAACATACACAAGCACACACATAAACATACAAAAGCACACACACACAGGCGGATATTAAATATTATTTATAAAATTATTATCCTTAAATATGCATCACTATCAAAAAAGCTTATGTTACTGAGTAATACAACAATTTTATTACATTTCAATATGACAGCACGTCAACACGCACGGGCCGCGATCGCCACGGAACTGCGGTGGCGAGGGGAAACTACGGCGCTAGTAGAAGAAAAGTCAAGTCTACCCTACGCTAAGTATTGTCGTAATAAAAATAACAAGTTCACAATCATTATTCTATTGATTACACATACATATGTATGTAATAATAATTAGTATAATGCAATAATACAAATAGTAGGTAATAATAATAATAATTTATTACAAAAAACTTCCACAAAAATTGTTTCAATCCAATCCAGGTCCGGTGAAGAGGTGGGAGATTATTTTCACATAATATATTTTTAATAATAATAATAATAATAATTTATTGTAGCAGCCTCCGGCGAACATTACACATTGCTATCGGAGAAAACTGAAGTCGGAACTAGCCAGTAGTTTAAATCCAATCAATGTGTGCGGGGCGTCAGGGTAGGCAGGGTGTCGCGTCAGGCGAGCGTGCGGCGGTGGGCGCGGCGCGCGTGGCGCGACAGGCACGACCGCCAGCTGAAGCGGGCGCCGCATGCACCGCATCTGCGGACAGACAGGGCTCCTCTAATGTAGCCTTACTCACTTCCTCAGTTATTGTAACTTACATACATATTTTTAGGCTTTACGCAATTGGCATTTTCGCGCTAGGCTTTATTGTAGCCGGTTTATTTAGTCCCTACTCACACTAGCGTTTCCGTATCTTTTGCTCTATACGTGCATTTTACAGTTTTGTATGTATCACCATACTGACAAAATTGAAAATTGAACGCATAAAAGATTGATAGTCAAAAATAGCATCAGTTTTAAATCGCTTAACGACCGATTTTAGACCTATTAAGTCCAATTGGTGTTTATGAAATCCTAATCTCAGACTTACAATGTTCACGGCAGTAGGCTCGCCACCTTTTCCATAATGGGACTAAAACGTAACTGAATTGTGGACGTATACTACACTCCTCTGCCTACCTATTCAGACATTATAGACGTGATGCTACATTACGAAGTCCAACTAAAGTTTCTTTATAATTCTTTTGGTGTTTTGTTTAGAAATAATATCAAACTTACAGAGTCCTATTCATGTTTAAAAAGAGGTATGTATACAGGAGAGGAAGATATAGTCAAAATTATTGCCGTATAAAAACAATTAATGGAAAACTCACCTGTATGGGGCTTCTCCGGAATGCAGAGCTGTTATATGGCTGCGAAGTTTCGCTTGGTTCTATATGTACCAAAAAAAAACTGTATATATTAATGTTAAGTCCCGTGAGTGTTTATATACTTTTTATACACACGCACATACATGCCCACGCACACGCACGAGCGCATGCGCACACGCACACACACATCGTTACGCAAGCGCGCGCGCACACACACACACACACACACACACACACGTGTGTGTGTGTGTGTGTATGTATAATAATATAGGGCACTCACTGGAAAAGGCTTCCCGCAGTGGTCGCACAAGTGCTCCGCGTTGTCCTTCCTGTGGACCACCTGCTTGTGAAGGTACAGGGACGTGTGGCTCTTGAACACCTGCAATCAGCGATATATGGAATATAATAACACTACAGGTTGGGGAGAGGCATAGCAAGGATAATAGTTCTTTGTATTGAAGCTTGAATTATTAATCATTTTTTTAAATTAATTTTTGATACATAACATTTGAAAAACTACGATAACACCGGCATACAAGAAAAGCATAGGACATTTTAAAGTTTTAAAACCATATAACGTAGTGATCGTGATATCATAATGAATGATATCACGTGAATGTATGAGTGGTAAGAAGTGAACGTTCTACTTCTGTTCTTCTTCCTTCTGTTCTACAAAAACTTACCTTCTGGCATGTCAAGCAGGTGTGCACGTAGTTCTTGAGGTGCTCCCAGTCCACGTGGTCCTTCAGACGGGTCTTGTTCGCGAACCTCTTACCGCACTCACTGCACATAAATCTAGAAACCGAAAACAGACATGTAGACACATCATGGAGTACCTATATGAAGAAGAAGCACGTCAGGTCTGCAAAGATAGAGATATTTGGCACGCCAGGTGTGTTACGATGTAACACGTGGCGTGATGGTATTATAAGAATAGTAAATAAAAGAATCTGTGATAGCTGCCTCCTACTCACTTAAAATCATTTTCGGAGACGTGTTTCTTGCTGATCTTCATGTGCTGCTGGTACGTGGCTATCGACGAGAACGTCCTGTTGCACGGCTCGCACACCAGCTCGCCCTTCGCCCTGGAACGATTACGTTCATCATCGCCCGGACCACCATCACCATCATCGTGATCGATCCGCTCGATCTCTGAGCCGTTAGGCGGGGCGGCCTCTCGGGTCGAGGAGCGCTGAGAGCAGAAGGCGGGGCGCACCTGGCGGCGTGCGTGTGCAGATGGCGCAGCAGGTTGCCGCGCCACTGGTAGCGCGCGCCGCAGTGCGGGCAGGCGTGCTGCGCGCGCGCGCCGTTCACCGCGCGCCGCACCTGCAGCTCCGCCTCCGCGCCGCCCGCGCCGCCGCCCGCGCCCTCGCCCGCGCCTCCGCCCGCACCCGCTCCCGACTCCTTCAGCTTCCTGTTGGTGTCCGCACTATCATTATGCTATCTTCAGCCGGCTTCACTTTTTTATTTTCAACCGTATACACTATCGAATATAGATTTGGGGTTAATTTAGATTTCAGGTTGTATTGTCGATAATTTGCCTGTGCGTCTGGGTATTTGTGTGTATGTTTGTCTATTTGTCTCATTGTGTGTATATTTGTGTAAATGTCATTTTTGTTTAAGTCTCTCCACTTGTCTGTATGTCCCTATAACATACATACATTACACTTGTATTTCCTCGCAGCAGTAGACGTTAAAGTACCTACTCACCTCAATTTTAGCTGTATCTGGTGTTTGGAGCTCGTTTTCACGTGCTTCTGTAGATTGGACGTTGTTGTGAACGTAAGTCTGAAACAACATTAGCGTGTCTCCGTGATTGGATAATTTCATTACTTCGGATGCATTGACAAACACCCTACATCGCAGAGATTACGGGACAACCGGTGATAGTACATTACTAATTATTCTCTGTTTATAAGTAGAATGAATATTGATTTAAAATGTGTCGATATTATTAACAGATACTTGTAATAAAAATATAAATTATGATAAAAGGGTCTGAAGCTAGACTAAGGTAATAAAAATATGAACGTGAAAAACTCACTTGCAAGGCTCGCAGTAGGGCTTCCTCTTCTGTCCCGTCTCGATCCTGTGCGTCTCCACGTGCTTGCGCAGGGAAGTCTTCCAGCGGAAAGTCTTTGCGCAGAATTCGCACGGAAAACACGGGTCTTGCTTTGAACTGGAATATAAAAAAAAAATGTTATCTATGATAACTGATAGTACGACAATTAACCCACATTGTTTTTATGCACGTGTATATAAAATAACTAAACCTACAATAAACATACAACTGTTTATTAATGTAATGCAACAATGACGTAAGCGTATAATTTAAGGCCTAACTCTTAAAGGGTAACAATTATCACGTTAGAATATAATTCAAAACAGAACCATCTGCATCTATAATACAATAATGATGTAAATGTATAATTAAATGCATTACTGTTTAACAATTTAATACAACAGTAATGTGATTTTCTTGTAAAACGCACAAGTGTATGTAAATAAAATACAACAATGAAAGGATTGTTGCATGCACATGAAACAACGTTTGAATTTAAAAAAAAACATTTTTTAAAAATCTTTCTATGTATCTTTAGACTCACAGATGCAACAGCACCTTTTAATTAAAAATATTAATGATCATATAATGTCTTACTTTAGACACTCACCTATCATTATTTGATTTGTCATTATTTTTCAACAGCCCATCATTCGCGCCAGCAAACTTATTTATATCTATCAGCAAATCGTTGCTGTGGGGGAAAGAATAGGAATATGATAAATCCGTCCAATGTAACTGCATCATATGTTGTTTAATGCTAGCAGATGTCATATTTATCTGAATCACTCCGAAGAGAGGCAAAAGAGTAAGTAGGTATAGCACTAGCACTTATCGCCGGCCATTGTATTAATCCCATGTAATATCCCGTGGAATTTCAAATTAGAAAAACCTAATAAACTTTTGATACAATGTATATTATTTAAATTACATGATAATTCAATTGAGAAATTAAAATACAAAATAATTTAATTACAGATTAGACTTGGTGCATATTTCTAGTAGCGACTCGCAATTTGGATCTGTGCTCGGTGTATGGCAACAGGTTCACCGCGTATTCCACGATGAGACTTAAACGTAACTGGTGAAGCGCGGGAGTGTACTACGCTCCTCCGCGTCCGCTCCGGCGATGACAGACATAATATTACGTATTTTTATAAAAGTAACATAATTATTGTTGTTCCTCACCCCCGACAGTGCTCGATCTCGTAATGTTTCGTGGCGCTTCGTTTACTGGAGAACCTCTCCCCGCACATCGCACACTGATATCTCCTTCTGTGTTTGTTCATGTGGTAGTTGTACGAGACCTCCGTCGCGAATGAGCATTCGCAAATTGCACACTTGAAGTTTGAGGCGTTCTGTGTTAGAACAATATCATTATTGTGTCATCATGTCAGGTTCCGGGGTAGGCGGAGAGCACTGAGTGTCAATAATTCCTATGCGTATAGACCTGTTATACCTCTTGTACATTCATTATATAGTATCTTAATATATGCATGTTGAGGAATAATGAATATATATTTTGTTATTATACAAAATAAAAATAATAACATTATAAAATAAATATATATTAGGATAATGTATGGATGTATGTCTATCCGATCACAAAACTAGCTATAGTCTTTAATATTATGATCAGACGACTAATAAATAAATGAGTTTATAATTTCATATAAATACGCTCACAGTTAACTTTATACAGTGAAATAGAACATATATTTGAACTCATCACATGGATATCCACATACACGGCCGACTGGTCGGTCGATCAGTCGGAAGATCGATCGGTCGAGGGATGGATCGGTCAGTCGATTGAGCTATTAAAGAAATACGCAATGATAGTTTAATGACTAGGATTTGAACCACCGAGTCCATACCATTAAAGTTAAAATTCAGGCAAGCACTTCTGGTTTTACAAAACTGTACACGTTTTAAAACATCACATGCAACAACAATGAAAAATGAAATCATCGTGAGAAAACGACACTCTTTAGTGTTCCCCATAACTTTCTTAAGACATATGACATAGGCCAAGATGCACTTTATCTCTCCAACAATGCCAACAATAGAACAATAAAAGGGCTTTTGATGATGATGACGAAGTATAAATAATAAAATGCTTACCAATTCATGCTTCAAATGTACATGGTCCTTCAAATCGTCCTGGTTTGGAAAAGAAACAATACATCTCTCACATTTAAACATTGCATTCACATATTCATCTCTAATCACTAACACCCTCCGATCTTCTTCTATCTGAGACTCACTCAGCTCCACTTCTATGTAAATCTCCACCTAATAAACATGACAGATATAATAATAACGTTAAGAATGTGTTTTGAGACATCTTTACACAAGACCATCTTATATAAATGTGAGTATAGCTTGTATTAGAGTAACCGAGAACTGCAACCATCTTTCCAAGTCTTAAAATAATCATGATTTCAAACTTTTTGAACATTTTTGAAAGATAATGTTTTTGAGATTGATTGCACTCTAGTCACAAATGAGGGATATGAGTATTATTAAAACTTGAATTTTGTTTAATCTATATAGTACATATTAATTAACTATTGCTAATGTAATATTGTGTCATGTTTTTAAACTGAGTTGTACTGATTTTTTATACTACAAATTCTGGCTTTTGATATTTGAGGTTGTCAACCCTATGGTAACCAGACAGCTAATAAACATCACAAATACAATAAAATATGTACTAATATGGAGACATTTCTATCATAGACACAAAACAAATATTCATCGATTATCAAACAATTATTTATCCTGAGTGGGAATCAAACCCACTATTAAAAGCACATATGTCAAGATAGCTAACTACAAAACCAACGGACCATTGGAAGATAGAATATAGTATTAAATTGAATTCACATGGAGAAGTAAGTAGCTGTAAGGAGTTGGTCAATTGATCAGTTAAACGGCAGAAGGAAGTAAAACAGATTTTAGATAAAGAGGTATATACTGTCTTCATACCTCTGTGTCATCTTTCAGTTTCTTTCTCTTCTTTGTACTCCTGTTAAGAACTTTTTTCTTCTGCTTCCTCACCATTTCTATCAAGGCTTTATCATCATCATCATCATTGTTTGAAAAACCATAATTTTCTTCTTTCACACTGACATCTTCCACATTATTGTGATATGAGTCTAAATTTTCTGTTTTCAGAATCTCCATTGCAAATTCTTCTTTACCAGTACACTTATCATCTGCTTCTGGTATGATGGCAACATTTATTATTTTTTTTATACAAAGTTTGGATGTTTGCAATGGGTAGGTATAATCCTGTGAAAGTAAAAAAAATACATTAGTTACTTATTCTCAGAAAACGTATGTACAAGTATATCTGGTCATCTAAATAATGTGCTAATAGTCAAGTAGCATAATAACAGAGTGTGGTGTTATTGTCCTGTATTCTAATAAATACTGAATTAAAATAGTAAATATATTAAAATAGGCTAAATATTAAAACATTAGGCTTGTTTTTCGTTATATGTGTATAAGAAAGATCACCTTAGCAAATTCCTGCAATGCTTTGTATGACTGTACAACTTGATGTTTAAATTTCGTGAATTTACTGAGAAGCGCCGCACATTCCCAGCACAACCACACGGAAACACCATTTTGCTGGTTGGCCTGAAAAACATTTGTTAAATGTAAGCATCAATTTTATGATCAAAATATAAACAACATATTGTACTAAAAATATGGTATAACGGTATACAACTACAATGTATAACACTGGTTATCTCTTGACATATGATGATCATAAATTGATAATAAATAAATAAAAATATTACGTACAAGTGTAAATATTTTTAAGTTTTGGCCGACTTATTATATTAATATGCGTTCCTTTTATATTACATACACCAATGTACAAAATGTATACAAAAAACAGATATTTTTGATAATATCAATTTGGAAAACATATACTTTTACCGGAATTTCGTCAATAATTTGTGAAAAGCATTTTCGTGTCCAAAAATCATCGATTAACTTCATTTTTCTATCTGAATTTAGACAGCCGCAGCACGTACTGCTTCTTTTGGTATCCATTATTGTTCGTTTAATTACTCTAATATTGCTATTTAATAGATTTCATTTATAAATTGAAACTTTTTATCAAAACAAAACTATTTGTTTTGCTGTGAAAGGGAAAGCAGACGCCATTGCTCATACATTTCTTGAGGATGTATGTAAATTGTCAAAATTGTTGTTTTTAGTCTTGTTTGTTTTATACATTTCCTTCGACATAATAATACCATACATTTGCCGTTCTAATTTAAAAACTAATTTATTTAGCTCGCAAATGTAAAAATGTGATAAACAAAACAAATTGCATGTTAGATCATATTAATGAATAGCAATATTAAAACGCGGAAACATGACTCAATGTACAAAGGGTATTTATTTATGGAAAATAGGGATATTATACACTAATTTAAAAATTCACATTGAAAATGTTAGCAATGCCACACCAGGGAAATACTAAAAATTGTAAAAATCAGTTATTGTTATTACCATCATATTTTAAAACTAATGATCATATTGTAGTATGGCAGCACTTGTTGCAATATGTCAGATGAATTATCCTGATAACCGAAGTAATGTAACTTTGTATTGGCTAACTGTTAGTTCATAATATGTATTAAGAATGTCTCAATTTATGGAAATAAATTTTCATGAATATGCTTCGGATATTACCCGTACTATTCCAAGTAATATATGTGTATGCTGCTTAAATAAAGCGATGCCATTAGTGCGCTTAATAAATTGCAAACATACTTCTATTTTTGAAAGTATCTTTAAATATAAGGTGAGTTATATAACTATGGACAATATTAACAAGTTTTAAAGTCACCTATAGTTTTATTTTCAGCATTTGGACCTCAATTATGTAGATTTTCACGTTATAGTACGACTGTCAAAGATTGGCATCTTGTTCACAAAATGGCCGATAATCTAGAACCATTTATTTCTTTTTTTATTATATTATTTATTTCTTAAACCATTGGACATGTTATAATCAAATTAAAAAAACATTATGTAGGTGATTGGACTTTATTGTCACTATTATAGACTTAAGAATTAAAGTAGGGGTATTTTCAAATTTCACAGTACATCGTTTTTTAGATTTAAAAGTCATATTGAAAATAAAATAAAATTGTCCTATGATAAACAACCCAAATTTTATCGAGTATTTAATATGCATTGCATATTATAATAATGTCAATTTTAAATATATATTTAAATATATTTCACCCAGAAACATTATTTTGTGGGAAAACAGTTAATATCTTGTGTATCATTGCATCTGTGGCCTACATCCATTTAATTTAAACAATATTAAATATAGGAGTATTATATTTTAACTTTTTTCTCTATCAAGGTTACCATCCATATATCATCATGTATTGTTCTTATGTCCATATTCATTTTAATACAATTCACTTCATTAATATGCTTATTACTGTATCTAAATGCTTTTTCCTTTCAATCAAGTTAGTATTTTCATTTATTTACTTCTTTTTTCATTACTTAAGTCATTTTTAACACTTCACATCCTGAGGATTGCTGGTATAAAACACTCTTTAGTATGAACCCTGCCTTTTGTACTTTTAGTGAATAAAATTTAAATACAAAAATAAAAATACAAAATAGCTTATAAAAAGAAATGAGTGCAATTGTGAATGAAATTAAAATCATCAATACATCACCTAATTATCTACTAATGAACCTATTAGAGAACTTTTTTACTTTACTTTCACTACTGAATAAATTTAAATTAATTCTGGTAGGTAATTTAAAAAATATGAGTTGAAACTATATTGTGTATAGATAGGCTTACCCTTATAACATGAGATGTATCATTTGTAGTAAAAAAAATTCTATGACACCTGGCCCAGGAGTCTAACCCAGAATCTTATGATTAGCGCTTTATATATATTGTTTAAAGTATGAACTGTTCAGACTAAAGTTTTATATACTGTAACTTGCAGATGGAGCACCTAGACACACACATTTGCCTCACATGTCACAGAATGTTCGAGAAGTTTGACAAGTTCAAACAACAAGTGGAGGAGAGCTTTGTCCTATTAGGTGAACAGGTAAAAAAAACTAGAATGAATATCATGGATAGACTAATATCACTATGTAATGGGTCTTTTCTTAACACATAGAATTTTGTCAGTAATTAGCATAGGCTAGATTGATATTTCTTAAAAAAGCTAAATTGACGTGGCGACGGAACGGCAGTATGAGGAACAATCTCGTAGTGTAATTCTGTTCCTTTAATATGTTCCAAGTTATGTCTATGTTTGTTACGTTCCTATGTATATAACATAGTAATCAGAGGAGATGAACATTCATTAAATTATCTAATAGTTATGCGGTTGTTTTGCAACGAAATGTATTTAATTGTTGTTAATTTTCATTGAAAATGAAGTTAGTTTGAGAGCAGTCATTGACTTCAGACTAAGATGTCTAAGGTTGTGTCCACATTACATCAAAATCAATGTCAGCATATTAAAAATAAATTATGAAAATGTACATATTTCCTTGGTTATAAAACATGTGCTTGAAGCATTATTCTGTTATGTTGCAAATCAATATTGTTATTATTTTTCCAGTCGAGTACAAAAAAAATTGCCAGTTTGAAAAATAGCAGCTTCGAAAGAACACATCTAGAAATCAATTGGACTATAAATTCTCAGCCAATAGAACACGAGATTAAAAACTACGTCAGCGAACCGACCAATCGCGAACCAGAACACGAAATGGAAACGGAAATCAAAGTGGAGCACGACTATTCCGATTTCGAAACTGACGTACCGCTAGCACAGATTAAAAAGAGTAAACAGATAAAAAATGTCAGGAAGAAAACCGAAAAAAAGGTAGTGAGAAAACGTACACCTTTGCAGAAGAAATACGAAGGTGTTTTGAAAACAGTGATCTTGTCCGAGGAGGAGATGTTACGGGAGAGAAGAGAAGATGGATTGAAGAAGTCTTACTTAAAACTGCCGTATAAATGCCAAGACTGTATATCGGGATTTGACCACGAGATAACTTTGAAGGAACATTTGGAAAGTCGTCACCAAAAGGTTAGAAACACAGTATTTCTGAACTTAAACTCTTCCATTATTGTAAGCTGATAACATGAAGCGCAGAAATTTTACAGCTCCTTGTAAACGTAATAGCTATATACCATGGAAATCTGAGTAAATTATAATGGATTCCTAGAGGTCCTCAAGCAATCCGACTCCAGTTTTTTGTCGCTATCATCTACATGTACAAATTTTTTACAATGTCAGTTTTTGACCTAGATAAGGAATGAATGATGACTGAATGAATAAATTTGTCAAGATTATTCATGTTTTATTTTATTTTTCAGAAGAAAGGCGGTTTCCAATGTGACATTTGTAAATCTGTGCTTGGTACGAAGACGTCTTACGATGAGCATAAGAAGAGACATTTTAGAAGGTGAGAACTGAAAGAATAATAATAATACCTTTAATTCAGGGAAAAAAAACTCGTATGATCATAATATTAAAATCAATATAAAATAAAACTCTGAAAGAAGTGACGTAAGCCGCCCCAATACTGTTATTTAGGGGACGATTTTTTTAAATGCCTGTTAAATTGTTCTTACATACATGTCTTAAAACCACGTGCCTTGCTGGGGTTGGCAGAGAGCACGGATTGCCAAATATCTCTATCTTGACCTGCCATGCTTCTTCCACTTTCATCACTGAGATTGTATATTAAAGGATTGTATATAAATTTAAAGTTGGGTATGTATTTCAGCGTGCTATTGGAGAAACCTTTGTTTAACAGTGGGCGATGACAGGCTGATGATGATGATGACGCATTTCAGAATTCGAACCCACAACAACCATTCGGTTACATAGTACCTCCTCTTCGCTAATGATACTTATGAAATTTTCAACTTCCATAACTTCCATGTCCAGATACGAGTGCGTGGAGTGCTCCAAGCGGTACAACAACATCTACTCAGTGCTGAAGCATTATAACGAGCTGCACGGCAAGATAGACACGCAGTTCGCCTGCGACCTCTGCGACTTTGTCACTGAGTAAGAGAATATTGGACTGAAGCGAATTGATTTATTTACTGAAGTTTTTTTATGTATCCTGTTTCATACGTATACTACTTCCAAAAGAATTTCATCATCATAATCATCAGCCTATCTCACTCCACTGCTGGACATAGGCCTCCCCCAAAAGTATTTACGACTTCATCATCATCATCATCAGCCAACCCTCGTCCACTGCTGGACATAGGCCTCACCAATGGCACGCCACTGAGC
>DWME01007782.1:0-12285 GCA_018244795.1 Parelbella ahira ahira
CGGCGCCGGTGCGCCACGTTGCGTCATCGGTACACGCGACAACATTCTAACTCACAATAAAAAAACACCTTTCACAATTTAAATTTTATTACCATCGGCGTTGAGTTTAATTTGATTCGATCTAAATAGGCGCGTAGCTCTCATGGGTTTGATTGGAGATCAATTTAACACGATATAGTAAAACCGTAGATCTTAACTTTGATTATGGGCAAATTTTGGCGTAATTCGACGACAAAGAAACCTTTCGCGATTACTTGAGTACACGACATGACAACTTTAACTGCGAATAAAATTAAACAAAGCTATATAACTAATTTCAAAAAGGTGCATTTAATGAATACATTTTTAAAATCATAAACCATCGTTTTTAAAACTCATTAAGTGATTACTTTACAGAAATGGAAATTAATTAAAAGTGATTTAATAATCACCTTATTCGTTTTCATTCATGTTTCTTTCTGTGGTACATTCAATTATACAAGTTAAATGAAAGGTTATCTTAAAATAATAGTCAAAAACGAGAAAGAAACCTGAACTAGTCTCTTTCATCCTAGCGTATTGTTCGTCTTAATTAAGAGCACCTATTGTGTAAAACCAAAGCAAGGAAAAGTAAACATTGGGAAACAACATGGTAATCATTTAATCTACGGATTTAAAAACATTAAAAAAAAGCACTATTGCGTATAGCTTGATAGATGAAATTCAAGCATTCCACTATCAAATGTTGCAGTTTGGTAGAGGGAGATTTGGTATAATAATAAAAACAAATAATAATCGACATGATGATCACGATATTTTTCTTCATCGTTAGCATTAGATTAGATTTGGTATAGTTAAATTAAAAACAACGTATAAGATAAGTTATTAAAGAATATATAATTAAAAAAAAAACATTAATATTATAGTTTGCGTTCATACCAATGTCATCAATCAATGTCCGACACATAACGGTCTGTCATAAAACAGTAGCACAGAAAAGAGACTAATAACATAAGGTTCTCAAAATATACAAAATTAAAATTTGACGAATGTTGGTTGAATTTTGACTACATAACATATCTTCACACCAGATCTTTTAAGGGGCAGGCAGATAAATCAATAAAATCTATTACCATCAAATCTAGTTCGATTCAAATCCTTACGGACCTGCTATTATTGTCCACATACAATGCTCTCATCAAACATGCTCACCGTTAATTTTTTTATGAATCTCGAGCACTTGTTAAAATTATACATTGACTGAATGTCGTCGTGCAATAACTCCGTTTTCTAACTATGGCCTTAACCCTCTCAGTACGAAAGGAGACCCATAGTCCAACAGTGGAATAATACGATAAAGAAAATTACCCTTTTAAATATAAATATACCTGTACGATAGGAAAATATGTTAATTTATCCACTCGAATCTAAATTATCAAAGATAAGTTATTACCATTTCGTACAGCTGCAGAACGCTAACTAACGGATGTTAATATGAAAATACGTTAGCGAAAACCCAAATCCCAACGGAAATATTCTAGAAACAACTTTGGCGAAAATAACTGAACTCAACTGAAAAACGTATTCTACTTGTCAGCAAAATATTACGTAAATCAATTTTATGTTCAGCCAGTGTATAACATCGGCACAGTATTAGAAAGTCTTAAGTTTTTACTTATTTTGCCTTATTAAGCAAAGAGTCGCCTCTGTCTTGTTTATATAATCGATTATGTTGATCAATAATACATTCTCCAAACTTTATTTTCTATTTTATAGATCACCTGGGCATTGTATGGAGTAACAGAATTTATAGATTGGTGATACCTTATTTTCCTTTCATATCATTTACAACGATTTAGTTTACCTGCACCTAAAATCACGACCACACTGGATTGGAAGGTGGTAGACATCAATTAATAATTGATTTTTATAAAGTGCAATTTTCCTCGTCTTTGTGTTCTCGCAATTTTTTCCACCGAGATAATTTTAAGTTTTGTGACGTCAGAAAAAAATATACAACTGTATATTCGCTTTGAAAGTTACCAGTAGTTTTCCGTATAACGTTATGTTTCCTTCGGGAGTGGATCCCACGCAATTACGAATGCAAAAGCGAATTGCAATCCATTAGGCTACCGTATCTTATAATACAGTTTTTGTATTACCCGAACAATGTATGAGAGATGTATTTTTGGGTAAGATGGCTGCGCATTCGGGTATATGGAGTATCTCGAGTTCAGAATTTAAAATATAACCTACTTTTGTTCAATGCTTTTAGAATAATTGGTTGATGACAAAGAGATCTACTATTTTATATGAGTAAATTTAATACGAGCGAGTACGATTTTTTTTTTGTAAAAACAATGAATATATTGATTAACGTTGTTATCAAAATAGTGATCATCAAAATAAATTTTCACCATTTCTTAAAACAGTAGTTTCAGTAGGTAAGTTTTATAGTCATTATTTCTGATAAAAACAACAAAATTGGCAACTTCAAATTTGTTATTTCGCTCGAGAACAAAATAAAAAATTAACACGGGTTATTTAAAAATAGGATCGTCAACACGGGTAATGGAAAAATAAAACGGAGTTCAAAAAGTTTGGGTGGGCAGAACAATGTCTAAATGATTTCGATTTTATTTCCTTTGTTATCCGATACAAAATTTCTTTCATCTTCTATAAATAAATTCAAAGCAGCAACAATTTCACTCAATTATACCTTTATTCTATCCACTATTGCTTCGCGTGTTTTTATTTCGTTTATTAAGAAAACATTTCTTCCATTGCGTCGCTCAGTTTTGGTCCACAAGTCGGACCTTCCCTAAACGGGTGCAAACAAATTGTCCTGGGAGACACGTATTTGTCTTGTTCCTCGGAACGTAATTAAACCTCAAGGTAGCTGGATATTTAATTTGGTAGAACTTCACACACGAGTATTTGTACCTGGGTAATTACTGCAGTGATTGTGGTCTCCAAACTTTTATTTGCGACGATAGACCTCCCTTACCCTCTTCACAACTCGCGAGATACTATACTATACTGTCTCTCGTATTGCAGTATAGAAATTTTTTCGGCAATCTCCAACAAAGTGTTACCATTCCTATCTTTTGATAAGAAATCATGGAATCGCGGGAGATAAGAATGTGGTACAGACGATCATCTTTTTCATGATGGACAAGTCTCAGTATTACCTAAATTGCAATGCCATTATAATTTACTATTAAAGGTAATATTACGGCTGTTATCCCTGAGCAAATAGGCAGAGGAGTGTAGTACACTCCTAAGTTTCACCAGTTACGTTTAAAAACATAGTGCTGAACACGGAATTTAAAACCAGGACCTCTCGATCAGTAGTTGTGCTTTCAAGCACTAGACCAACGAGGCATTTATAGATTTCTGCTAATAGAGTCAAATGAAACCAATCACGAGCAAGTACTACCTGAAAACATTTTATATATATATATATCTTGTAATCAGCGACGTGAGATACATACACTTAATCATATAAATACGTTATCGACCATTTATTGATAAACAGATACTCATCTTCTTATCAGGAATTCATTGCACATTCTTGCTATAAAATTTATACTGCTGCCCGAACATACGACAATGATAAACAAATGCAGAACCTGAACGTATACAATTGATCGACTTCATATTGCCCACCACATTATTCAAATTAGTTTCGAAGCAAAAATATTGAGCAATACTGTGCAATTTTAAGTCAATGTGAGATGAATGTTATTAGGTAAAGATTCTACATAATCATTTCCCAAAATACAATCTTCAGGATCTTATTGGAGATAGATCGCATGGAATATCAATCAGCATTATTGGTAAACAGTTTTAGAAAAATAAATAATTAATTATCATGACAAGTAGCTGTAACTTCACAGAAAATGAGCTTCAGCTAATTATGTCAATGCGTTTTTTCCGAGCTCGTTTGTCAAGTGAAAGACAATATTTTTTAGTTACATCGTGGGAATACAAAGAGCCTTGTGCATAAGCGATTATAGCAACGATGGCCTTAGAGCCGCCGTGTAAACTTAAACTATTGTTGTTAATGAAATAATATCTGCCAATTACGAGAGTAGAAGCAACTGTAAGGATCACGCGTAAAAATATTGATTTAAAAGATATAGCGTTTCTTTAATATGTTGGACGTTTGTGGTCACTTTGAACCGGTCTCTAATTAAGTGGATCTGTGACATTTTTCACAGTTTGATAACAGCAGGTATCTCCATTAGTAACTACTGTATCTGTCTGATTCTTTATCTAACGCATACTTGTTACAATTGTTTCCATTTGAATTGTTTTTAATATCACATTATAATAGATTAATGTTATCAATAAAGTGCCAATGTACTCATAGAAAATATTCTCTACTATTCTGGGAATAAAACACATCCGGATGTTTATTATGTGCCAGCGTGTAATCGTGTCGCCGCTTTCATGGACATATGTATTTATTGCTCCTATTCTGTTGCAAAATTCTTTGAAATCCTTTCTTCTCCGTTACTTATGTCCATTGAGCGAACAGCTGTTACTTTGTTATTAACACTGATAGTAACAGAAATTTTTGACATTAACAGTCTCATTCCTATAGTTTTATTTGGTGTTCGTTTCATGTTTAGACTGTTGTGAGGTTGTAGATATCCATGGACGACTAATGCCACTAGTTACTGTTACTTGCCTGCTATTCTTAAAAAGTAACCTTACTATCCACCTGCGATTAATTTTAAAAAGTATAGAGTTACTCCACTGATATTTTTTTACCAACTCTGTCAATAGCTCAAATTACGACAAATCAATGATTCATTCAATTCAAATCATTGACACACTTAAACCATGCGAGGTTACACCTAAGATATTTTACAATGAGAAGTAACTTTTTTATCGTGAGAGAATACCTGGCGCTGTCTTAGGATGGCATCATACTGAGCTGCATTTATACAGATATATTAAGTAGGTCTTAAGGTGTTGAAAACTTACTAATAAATGAAACAGGTGTGAGTATGACATGCATTATACATTTATAAGTGCATTTCTAATAACTGTATATAAGCAGTTATCAATATCCTAAGACGAGGACCGTGTCCAACAATGAATGAACCAAAGGGTTAATGGTGATGATCATCAAAATATCAACTGTAGTGTATTTGATAAAACTAGTAACTAATAATATTAATCCGTAGATTTAATACTGAAAAGGAAATGCTGAATGGGTAGTACAATTGGGAAATTCGTACATAGAGTTCTAAATTCGGCTTCCTTTTAGGCTACCCATTTTTTTAACATTTCTGTCATCAATATAATTTATATGAAAGATATTCCAAAAACAAAATTCAGTTTGTGAAGTTTACATAGTAAAGCTTTTATATTATTTGTGACTGTCTTGTTGGTCTAGACTCTAGAGGATGCAAACCAGACTGCTGAGTAACAGGTTCAGTGTTCAATAGTATCAGACAAACAGCAATTTGGTTTTTTTATTGAGACATTTGTAATAGTTGCCCGGAGTCTGGATTTTTGGATGGCAACAGGCCCAACACCTATTCCAAAGCACGTGTAATATAACAAGTGAAACGGTGAATTAATCCCCTACGGGGAAATTCAGGCTTGACGTTATGTTATGTACCTATGTATAATTATCAATAATTTTGTCTTCTAAAACTGTACCACATGGCAATGTTGCAAGTGGCATACCAATTACGAAAGCTTATTATATCACGATCCACTGACAAAAAATACAAAACTGCAATAATGCTGGCTTAAAATCGATCGATCGATCGATCGTGCCATGATAAAAAAAGTTATCATTGCCTATCTATGCCGAAGTAGGATGCAAATCTGAAATTAATATTATTGCAGTGAATGTCAGATCCGTAACGTTATGCGACAAGGTAAAATGTTTAAAGTTGAAATTTGATAATATTAACACTGCTGCACAACAGCTGATGTAAATTGAGATAAAGGGGCGGCGGACGAAATCTACGTAGAGGATTGTTTTATCAATTTACCTCGTTCTCTTCAAATTTGCGGCACAAGCAGAAATGTTTGAGTCTATCAACACTCCAACAACACTTCGACGTATCCAGTACTAATGCGTTCAATGTTTCAAACACTTTTGCCATTTTTGTAATTCGAATTTCGAACTAAACACTAAGGAGACATTTTTCCAACATGGCGACACTTGTAACTGTCATTTTGACAGGTTTTACACTATTGTTTTTTTATTGACTTTTATTCATTTTCCTTTCTTTTTCTTTACAAAAACGTGTGGATAGTTATGGAAATGAATGAACACTGCGTTATCAGAGGCTGGTTATCTCGATCCTTGAGTTCGTCACGGCAGATATTGTTACGGGCGATGTATTCTGATGACGATAACGCGGTGGGCGTATATCGTGTGACTTTTATTCGATATGAAGATAAATTTCTCACTTCATAGACAGAATTGTGTAGGTGGGTAACCGGGTTATTGCAACATTACTTATAAATATTAAATTGAAATGAATTTATACGTACCTACTGTAATATTTATAACAATATTATTATTTTAAAAATAATCTCAATAGAGGTAAGAATTTGAAAGGTCCAACACATCACGTCAGGTATTACGCGAATGTTGTAAGTGAATGTATTTTGAAATTTATAAACAAAGACACGGAAATAGGAAATAAGCGAAAATAAACAGAACTGTCGTTGATCGCTTACGAATATATATAATGTTGACCTATTGTGTGCCCGGTAGCTTATGAATTCAATATTCATCTAAAAATATTTCGTGATTAGCATTCGGATTCGTACTTTCCGTATAAAGTTATCTATATAAGCATGTCTTTGGCACACACAGTCATCTAGTCTTGTCTGGTCACCATGTTATAGACTGTTTAGGTTTGGATCAGATGTTATAATTATCTTATCGTGTATAACGACGTTAGGCTATCGTGACGCGGGAATACAATATTTTTTGCCTCATAAATATACGTAAGTATTAAGACCAATATTGAATATTTTTACCTAACCTACCTACTCATCTGAAGAACGTTATCCATCCCTGAGTGAATTAGAGAAAATACCTTACAAAAAAGAACAGTTAGGCAATGTTTATGTATGTATAAGCTCAACGATATTGTTAAAGCAATTTAACTTGTAAATTAGTAACTTGTAACATTGGTATATAACTTTATGAATTTAATTTACGATATGTGAAAAGCGATAAAATACTAATAAGTATACACATTAACTCCAAATGTTTCATTGAGCTGTAATATTTTATGGTATTTACATTATTAATGTGATGTTAATGATATTAAAAATATAAAATTTGGTCGAACAGAGTAATATATTTTTTGGTACAATCGCTTACAAAACCCGCCCGCGGCAGTAACGCGGGTTAACTAAATGTGTTACTTATCGCGGTAAGTTGCGAAATAGAACCTCGTCAACCGTGCATCAAAGGTTTTTTTCATATAACCCTCGGCAGCCGACAAACCAATTTGAACGTTATCGCAACGGATTACGTTTCACATTAAAACTGCACCAGTAAATGCACTATATTGTTATAACCTTCAGTATTTTTGCGTTCGCGATTCTTGCCCTAGTTTTTTAAATGTTAAAAATATAATTCGTGGGCGTTTTACAAATGATCTTTCACGTTTTATTCTCTTTATGTTTAAAATCCTTTTTGTGTGAATTATGTAGTATATAATGTTCGGGAAAAAAAGTTTACCAGTCTCTACATAGAGCATAATTCAATTTTATTCGGTTTTGACATATTTTATTGAAATACACCACGAAATAGTGCTTTAACCAAAGTTAACTTTTGCAACGTAACACTAAAAACTGAAATGAGTGCAATGTTGTTTGGAAAAATAAAATAGAAATTCCGTAGATCATTTTTGGTCAGCCGAAAAAGATTTTAATAACCCAGAAATATGTATTTTTATATAATTTTGGCATGTTTATACCATTTTTAGATATTAGCAGTTACGTAAGACATATGAACGTGTCGAGATCTTGGAATATTACTCATTTTCTGCGACGCGGAACACGACCCCTTTGGGGTATTTATAAGGGGGAAAATTAGCTACTTACGTTCTGGTGTCAAGAGAACAGTTCCGTGCAATTACAGAATGAGACGTGTTGGACGTAAGAAGACGTTAAATCACTAAGACGGGGTCAACGAGACTTCTACAATCAGGCTGTATACATCTGAAATACCTGTTTCCATGCGAGTAAGACAGATAAAGAATATAAAGAGTTCAGGCACGGATGTACATAGAAATGGTTTTCAAACGTGCAAGTAAATTCGAATGAACTGCGTAGTTATTATATGAATGAATCAATGATATCATTTATTTGTTATGAAACAATCAAATTATACTTCCTTATAAATTAATCAAATCATGTATCTGGCCGATTTAATGAAATAATAATTTATCCTGTTATGATAAAAAACCTCTATTAAAATCATTTACTATCCGTTTATATGAACGTCATAAAAGAATACTTGTTACAAAGTAAAACCTTTTTTAGTTGGCATAACCATAAACAACAAAAAGAATCGTTCATTCGGAAACATGTGTCGTTGACAAATATGTATTTTCACACAACGCGACGGAAACAGTTTGTTATTTAGTTCCGTTGATTAAGGTATGAGACTTTCTATTTTCATGGCTATCATAGTTAAATAGCTTGAAATATTTTTCGAATTTTTTTAAATATTAAACACAGAGACATTATAAACTGAAAAAGCATCCTTCAGGTGATATATCTTTTCAATATCGATTTTTATGGAAGATATCATCTTAAAAGAATTTCGAATAGATTTAATTAAACGAGAACCGTACCTAATAAACGTCATATAAGCGATTAAAATTCATAAAAACGAATAAAACTATACCACACCCAATTATTATATGATCACTTTGAAAATCTGTGGATTTCTTGTCAATAATATCATGTAGGTACATTGTGCACAAGTTGTATAATTGAACGCGATGCGTTTTGTGGGCATATTGTCGGTAATAAAAGGATTTTTAAACACAAAAACGAACTCGTATTATACTAAAAGTTTTATTGCATATTATTTAATAGCAAACGTTAATTATTTTTTTAATTAATTATCATTATTATTTTTTATTAATTCAATTTCGCATTTCATTTTGAATTGTGAAAAGTGTGCTAACATATTACGTAAATTTTACAAATCTGGGGTGCTATAGTCTTAATCTTCCCGGAGGACGAGGTTCTTTCAAAGATTTTCTTACCATAACTAAAAAATTCTGGCGTGACATTTGATCCCTACGAAATAATTTTTTTAGAGTATTTCTTCTTTTTTGCAGTGGGTACTCACTTCTGCTGTAATTAAATTTTGTTTCCTACAACTAATGACACGTACAGTCAGTGAGAACGGTCTCGTTGTAACCTCTCGACCTACTAGCGTGTTTTAAACATTTCGAACATATTATAATAAAAGAACCACCTCGTTTTTTTATAAATAGAACGGTTTTTTGCCTTAACGGTTGTGATGTCAATTTATAACCTATATTAGTAAAACAAACGACTAATGAAATTTATTTATAGTAATATTGGAGTTTGCAACAGATTTGAGTGATAAAGTTTCATAACCTGTTTATGTACGCTATGTTAGAGAGGTACGCCATTAAAAATACTTAAAGATTTTAAAATGCATATAAGCAATTATATTACGATAAAGCTGTCTAGCATTCTCATGATAATATAAATTATTTAATTAATAACGATTCGCATACACTTGTTTCACTTTGCTTTTAAGCAATTAACAAATTAAAAAAAAAACTAATATCGCAACGTTTTTCGATGTTACGTAGCTATTTTTATTTCCGTTATACACATTGGTACGCGAATGCCTGTCCAAGCCAAAGCCGAAAAGTGATTAAAAGTAATTAATAAATCTTCAAGAGAATGACGCAATTAAATATATCGTCGAACAAATGAACAGCAGATAGAGTTGGACAGTCCAATTTGTTGTTTGTATGAATTTAATTAAGGCCAGTAAGTGCCGCAATAAATCAGTATAATTGTTTTCAATCAAACGAGTTCCGCGGGAGCCCGTGGCTCTGTTAGCTCTGTCTATTTCTCAGCGTCGACCGGAACGTATCTTAGCATGTGAATATAAAAATATGAATATTTGTTTATTTATTCGTTCATTTAACTCACTTGCGTTCGTTCGTTCGTTCAGTAGTCCCGTGTGCGATAGCGTCGTTCGCCCGATTGACTTCTGTTTTTTGTGACTTGACAAATGATACTTTTTAGTTTTTTAACTTTTTGAATAATAAAGTGTAATAAATTTGAATATTAATTTTTAATATATCCTGGTTCATTAAAATGCGGTTAATTATACTCGATAACAAAATTCCATAAATTCTATTTTTTTAATTGATTAAAAACATACTTAAATACATTTCGCATACATACATTCCATTACTTATATCAGACGAGGCTGCATTCTTAGGTTAGATTGGAATAAAATTATGATGATCTTAACTGCAGTAATAATTAGCGGAATTCCTATTTGATTTGAAGTAACATAACATTATGCGTATATTTTTCCGGGGGATAAGCAAAGGAGTGTAGGACGCTGCCACCTTTATTTGTTATGTTATAAGTCCCATAGAGTAGGGATGGAGCCTATTGACATACAACGGGCACAAATTCTGACTCAGTGCTACAACTGGGAATTTGCAATTAGAAAAATCCAATAATCGTTTTCACGACGCGAAGATCAAACGAGGACCTCTTGATCAGCGGTCGCGCCTGCAACCACTTGACCAAAGAAGCAGTCAATTAATTATAAACCAAGCTAATGGTTTTCCATTACGCAGCGATCATTCAAACTATCGATACGGTACAGTACCGACGTTATTAATGTTTCTCGTCTGTTCCCTCACTCCTTATAATCCTTTCGAAATGAGTTAAGTTTGCAACCAGTCCGCTGTTGTAGGCGTGAGATATACATATATAGGAGAACTTGCATATAATGTTAAGTGATTTAAAGGTTCCGAATTACACATTTTATTTTAGTAGACAAGTGTAATGAAAGGTTTCGGAATGAATTGTCGATGTTGCATATATGTAACAGTATATCATCATTGTCGATTCATCACAACCACTGACATATGTAATTTAAAAACGTAACATCACGCCTGTGATCCCCGAAGGGGTAGGAGAGGAGTGTAGTACACTTCCATGTTCCATCAGTTACGTTTAAGTCCCATAGAATAGGTGGTGAGTCTATTACCATATACCAGACACAAATCCAGACTCCGAATACGAGGATACAAACCCAGGACCTCCCGATCGGCAGTCGCTCTTGCTACCACTCGACCAACGAGGCAGTCAAAACGTAATTTAGCCAATATCGTTATACAACTGGATTAAGGCCTATAACCTGCAGTGAACAATGGATATAGGTCTATGACCAGCAATGGACAGAGGTACTTGTAATAATATTGAGAAATTTAAAAATGAAAATATTTAAGATTATGATAACGATAATATGTAATGTAACCGTGTATGAATGCAAACATAGCATATTGCAGGCAAAATGAAAGAGATTGTCTTAAAAAAAGGAATAAATATTAACAAAAAAATCATTTTAGCAACGACGCTTGTACAAATAATATGTATTAAATTAAATTTACGTTGAAATCACATTGCAATCGATTCAGCAATAGGTATGAACATATGAAGGTATGAGGTATGAAGTTAACAGGCATGAACTAGATACGTTCCATTACATGTATAATTTATTCAATTAACGTCAGTCACTAGGCGCAAAAGCGTCAAGCAATTATTCAATGCAATGCTTTTATGTACGCTCTAACACTGGTCTAACAGATGCGGTAAGTTTCGTTAAGCTTTTTTCACGACAATTTTATGCGAGTAATTGTTTATTTTTAGCCTGCAGATACCGGTTGCCAGGTGACGGGCAGGTGGCCCCTAGTGTCCCATAAGGCGATCTAGGTTGTACACGTGTGCTATGCCACGTCTGTGTCAATTCACATACCTTGACATAAAAACATTTATGCGCCGGCTGGCATTCTGAGCAGTGGAATGCTTCAATGAGGATAATGTGTGGCAAAATGGCGGAATGGAGCCACAAGATGTTTCTCTCCACGTTTTATGTACGATAAAAAAATGCAATATTAATATTGTAAAATGTAAAATATTGTAAAATATTGAAAAGCAGTGGTAGCCTAGTGGTTAAGAATTCAGCCTCTCATTCCGGGGGTCCTGGGTTCAAATCCATGGCGCGCA